>CM038110.1:23776993-23996907 GCA_001642375.2 Mentha longifolia | reverse complement strand
TTTCCCTTGCCGGCGGCAAAGTCGGAAACCTCCCTACTCCGACTCTAGCTTTGAATTCAGGGAACAATCCCCTCCCTTCTAACTTTGTTTTATTGATGCGTGTTTTCTAATTCAGAAATTGGAAAGTGGTTATGCTTACTGTTTTAAGCCTTGGTCGAAAATCTTATGTTCTGATTGGAAGCCCATCTTCTGTAATTACGCATGTTCTTGCCTTTTATGAACCCTGAAATTTTGAGTGTTTATTTTGCTTGAAATGTTTGTTCTAAGGAGTATATGCTTTTCTGATTCAGCATGAATGTGAATTTCTAGTGATTTCAGCAGGAGCATACTTTATGCTTCAGTCATAAAGTCTTTCTAGGTTCTATTATCTTCTCTTGGTCGGTGGTTTTGTAAGCCTCTAGTTTTATTCGTTGGCTAGTTAGATCTCTTTGCTCTTGGGGTTATGGGTAGAATAAAAGCATTCTTATGTTTAATCAAGTGTTACTGATTATCTAAATCATGCTTGGGTTTAAAGATTGAGGGTTGTAGTACTACCTTGAAGGTGAAGGGCTGTAGTTGCTAGCGTCTTCCCTTCCTCTTCCTTGTTCCTCTTTTACTTCTTACTCCTCTCAGTTCTGTCTATGGTGTTTTGAAATTTTGGTAAAGTGTGAATCTTTGAAGTGTGGCTGAATTTTGGATGGGAAGGGTGTGTATATAGGGAGTCGTTTGGAGCTCCTTAGATATAGAGGGTAAGTTGACTTAGGCTGTAGAGTGTAGTGTGTCAAAGGTACCTATTTATGTGCAATTTTTGTTCTTGTTTGGAGATTGTCTGCAGATTCTGAATCTCAAATTTTGTTCTTATTCAGCTGACTTGTCTATTTTCTCCTTTGCTTTGCAGCAGCTGCTCCTGTTTACCACTTCAACCAACGAGGCTGACTCCCTTCTTGTTTTACTTGCAGTTGCAGCCACAATATGACTGTTATTGAGGCTGAGTTTTTGAAGCAAAAAGGGAGCTGATTTAGTTTCCTTTTTCTTGCTAGATGTTAGAGTGCTTTGACTTTCTTGGTAGTTGTTAAACTTTGTTTTATTTCATGTATTGTAAAGCTGTAGTAGAGATTTGCTGTGATTGTAGTCTTCCTTGTCTGAGTTGCTTCATGTTGAAGAGTGTGAATAAAATATATATATACACATGTCCACTCAATACTATTATTGGATTATTCTTCTTTTTCGGTGGTTGATTAGGATTTTAATAAGTTGCTTTTCGGCACATTCTAATCGTTGTGCTTGGTTGAGAGTTTTCTAAAGGGCCCGACCCATTTTATTTAAGTGGGCTCTGCCCGATTTAATTTATCAATTGGGCCTTGGCCCAATCGCTACATGGTGGTGATCGAGTAATTAATTATTCTAGATAGTTTAGAAAATGCGGGGCGTTACATTAACCTTCAACCCGGGTCTATTGCAAAATTGATCAAGTTCTTCTCGAGATTTGCTAGTATCTTTTGTCTTTCCTTGAACGTTCATAACTATGTTGAAAATGTTGTCAAACATGTTCTTCTCTATATGCATTACATCCAAGTTATGTCGAATAAGCAAAGTGCTCCAACACGGCAAATCCCAGAATATGATCTTTTTTTTCCAACCATATTCTGATGTCTTTTGGCATTTACAAACTCGTTCCCTAGTCTCTTCAAGATTGAATTCAGTTACCTTCTTCAAACTCAACCTCTCTAGTTTTTCCATCAATTCTACTATTGTTCTCAGTTTTGGTGGGGTTTTCTGAATTACCTTGTTTTTCGTGAAAGCTTTTCTTTTACGACGAAAAAGATGGTCAATAGGTAAGAATTTCTGATGATTGTCAAACCATGATTGTTTGCCACTCGCTGGTAAAGTGAAAGCATTTGTACTATCCATACAACGAGGACAAGCTAATCTGCATGCAGTACTCCAACCAGAAAGCATGGAATACGCAGGAAAGTCACTGATTGTCCACAATAATGATGCTTGCATGGTGAAATTTTGCTTCAATAACACATCATAGGTTGACACTTCAGTTTCCCATAATTGTTTGGGCTCCAATATCAATGGCTGCAAGAAGACATCAATCATTCCTTTTGGATTTTGTGGTCCAGGCACTATCACGGTGAGAAACATATAATGATCCTTCATGCATAACCAAGAAGGAAGATTATATGGTGTGACAATTACAGGCCAAGAAGTGTATTGCTTCCTAATTGGCCGAATGGCTGGAACCCATCAGTAGAAAGGCCTAATCTTATGTTTTGGGTCTCTTGAGCAAAATCAAGATATGTGTGGTCCAAATGTTTCCAAGCAAGAGAGTGTGCAGGATGTCGCATCACCCCATCAACAGATGACGCGTGCCAACGCATATCTGCTGTTGTAGCCTTGGAAGCATATAGTCTCTACAGTTAAGGTGTTAGTGGAAAGTAATACATCTTACTGAACGGAACTTGCTTTCACGTTAACTATTACTACTTTCACCACCTATTTTCCTTGAATCAACTAGCACCACAATACTTGCATTGTGAAAGTTCACTATCGGAATGCCAAAATAACATGTAAGTATTGCGGCAATAGTCTATCCTTTCAATTGGTAACCCTAACATCTGGAGCATCTTCTTCGTGCTATAGAAATCGTCAGGAACCATATTACCTTCTGGGTATATTTCCTTCATTAATTCAGTAATTTGATTGAAACACTTCTCCGACATGTGGTGCTCTGACTTCAAGCTCATAAGTCGAGCTACAAGTGATAGTTGAGTGTGTGTGTTACAACCCGGCCACAACTCTTTATCAGCGGCTTCTAACATGTCATAAAGTTATTGTGCTTCGGGGTTCGAGAGTTCTTCAGATTGGAAGTCGTAATTGAGACGAGAACCAACACCATCCAACCTCATCCTTTCATATGGATTCCTTTCTTCTCCGGCATGAGAACTCATGTTTTGTTCTACAGAACTCGTGTTTTGTTCTACATGTACTAATGAAGGACTTTCCCCGTGAAAAGTCCAAGTGTTATAATACGGGAGGAAACCGTTCCTTACAAGGTGAAGCTTAACGGTATAAGGGCACTGGAAAGGTTTGTTCTTGCATTTTTTGCATGGGCATTTTATCTTTTCTCCATCCATGAACCTCAGATGATGACAAGCAAATTCAATAAATGATTCTAGTCCTTCTAGAAAAGCCCGAGTTACCCTACCACTTTCAAACCTTCTATACATCCATGCACGATCGGTATTCATTATTGCGATTCCTAATAGTAGAAAAAAGTTATAAAAATGCAAGATCTATATTCATCATAACATATATGTAAACAAAGCTATAGAACATTGCAACTTCAGCTAAGAAAACTGGACTAAACTTAGTTATATATGTACTATTTGCATTTTATAAATAATAATTGTAGGCTGACTGAACTGAATTTCATTATATATCTAATTAAGGCCTAAGCATTCATCTAATTAAGTATAAAAGAAAGATAAAAAGACACATAGAAAATATGCATGAGAATATGTTACTAACAATGCACAAAATATCAACTCAGATTGTGCATGATCCAAAGCAAATAATTATATCTTCAAAATAAATTAAGTGAAACAAAGCTAAAAATAAATTTTATCAATCTAACAGAACCTATTCTAGCTAATCACATGATCCAGCAATATATTAAAAAAAATTCTCAACTAATCATAGGATAACATGTTAAAATCTCTAGCTATAATACCACAAAAACTATCAAAAATTGTGATTGTGCATCTAAATTTTTAGCTACATCCCTCTCACTATGAGATTTCTTGATGGAAATATGAGGAAAAGGTAAAAATTCCACTCAAACTCTTTTAGCTTTAGTTTCAGTCATTCCTGAGAGCTTTTTGGCCTTGTACAACAGTCCAACAAAAAACAGAAAGCTGCATATATTCAATCGTAGAAAATTCAAATTTTAGTTTTAATTTGATGCAAACATTTGAACTACTTCCATATTATTTAAACTGAAATTTAATGATTTATTTTATTGGAAACAGTTTATCATTTGGATTTATTGTAAATTACTAATTTTTTAGAGAGATAGTTGCAAAGAGTGATGGATTCTACACTTCACACATATTCAGCACACAAGAGAGAGTGAGAAATTAGAGTAAGGAGGAGGCAAGAAGAGAAGAATGAGCAGACTGAAGTAGCAGTCCATTTTACCCCTCAACCTTTCACCCTTAAAACCCCAGTAAGTGTTTAACCTTTCAACTAGAATAAGAACGAAACATGCTCTCAGAAACCACATATAGACAAGTATATCTCATTCTCAAAGATACAGAAACATAGGATTATGGCAGAATGCTTCACTGAATAAACCAACCCAAGTCCTAAGCATAACTTACAACACATAATTATAGCAACTAAATCTCAGAAAACAGATTGCTAAGCCCTACTGACATGCTTCATAAATCACTTTTAACTCATAAGCAAGATTGGAAATAAAGTTACAGTGAATCTCCAATTAAAGAATAACTTCAAAACTCTGAAAACTCTAAGACGTTATTCTGCTCGTGTATCCTGATAATTCAAGGCAATAAGCAAAGGGAGATTTTAAGCAGGCATAACATATAAAATGGAAGAGTATGGCTAATTTGTAGAGATGCAAATGATTGGTTACCTCAACTTTTTCTCATGTCTTTATCTTTCTATTATTATTTATCTAGCAGTCATAATTTCCTCAACATTTCCATAAAAATTATAGGAATTAGTCTATCTTCTTTATATAACTGGAGTTTAAAAACACAAATATCATTAGATCTATTGATAACTTTGATTAGTTGAGAGATTTCTCAAAATAAATCAAGCCAGCTCTAGCTATGTTACTACTTTTTCTTTGATCGAAAAAAATCATTTTATTCCACCGAAATTGGCACCAGCAGTTCCTTCAAATTACAACAAAAACAAAAACAACAGCAACAATACAGCAGCTAGCCTAAATTTTATTGATCGAACAGCTAGCCAAAATTACTCATTCAACCAAATTCTGCTAAGTAAAAAACAATTCACAGGTTTATTTACTATTACCAATAGCAGAGAATAATGAGAATAATCCTAAGGAAAGGCCTAAGCAGGCATGCATCTAATTAAGATCACTAATCTGAGAAGATTTATAAGCCACGAGAAGGAATGACATACCAGCGCAGTGTAGAAGCGATGGTACCGATTGTTGGAATTAGACACCGGTGGGGAACAAAAAACGTAATGCTGTAATTAAAGAGAATATGCTAAGATACAGAGGGATGCCGCGTTAGAGAGAGAGAGAGAGAGAGAGAGAGAAGGAAACATATACGGTGGTGGCTGCAGGGGAGCGGTGGCGGCGTCAATGTCATTTGAAAAATCAAGGCGTGTTTAGATAAGGAGAGAAGGGGCTGACAGAGAATAGGAAAGAGTGAAGAAGAAATCGAATGAGAACTTACCTGCTAGTCTCACCAGAGACGGAATGCAGTGGAGTAGGAGCTGTGAACTAGGGCGCACGCAGAGTTGAGAGAAAGGGGCTGGAACTCACGCGTAATTCAATTCCCCCTTTTACTCAATTTTTTTAACAAATTCAAAAATATAATAAATTTATCACTAAAAAATATATACTCCCTCCTTTTTTATTTGATGTTTTAGCATTTTGTACTTTTTTCTATATAATTAATGTTTTACACTTTTTTCTGTATTTGCCCTTGAATTAACTCACCTCTTTTATTATGTTATGTCTTTTCCTATTTTCTCTCATTCCCTACGTTAATTGATCGTTTCTTCTTCTGCTTTCTATATCTTCTACTTCTTCCTTCAAATACTCCAAATCGAAGGAGATCATAAGTGAATCGGAATACGGTGTATCAAATTCGAAGAGTTTGGTGAGTTCTATTTTCTTTTGGAATGTTCTCATCTTACTCAACGTTGACTTCTGTTCATGAGCATCTTCTATATTTTTTGCAGTCATTTTATTTCTTGAATTGCATTTTCATTATTCAATGATGGTAGAATTTGATGCGGATTTTTTTTATTGTTGTAGTTGTGTTCATTTCATGCCTTTAAGAAACATGGATGCAAATGGGAGTTATGAATCAAAGTCACAAGTGTCAGTTGATGATAGTGATCTTGAGGAGGTACGAGCATCTTTCGAAAAGGCTCTCAAGAAAGCAAAAGAATCTATAGAAAAACTGAGATTATGGCGTTGCAAATTAATGATGCGCTAAAGTCGTCGAATTTGTCCGCTAAAGACGCACACCAATCTTCTACACCTCTCCTTCACCCTGCTGCAATTAAAGTTGAAAAAAGTCCTATTGATGAAGAGGAGTACACAGAAGAAGAAATTGAGATGCTCAAGATACTACTCCCAAAACTGTTTGAAAAACCGTCAAATTGAGATGCCCAAATATTATTGTTTGCTTTATTCCTTTATGGTGTGAGAATGACTTCATTGATTTCATCAGTTGTTTTACCATTGGTGCCCTCATTTGTTCTCTATCATCCTTCCACATATTAGAAAGAATAATTCGAAATATTAGTTCAAACAACAAAACAACACTGAATAAATAAGAAAGCAAAATACTTAAAGTTAACTTACCAAGTTCCGCCGCTACCAAATCTCTTGTCGCTTGCACCAATGTAGCTTCACATGAAATTTATGTAGGAAGACAACTGACGAGCCCAATTTTTGTGTTCTTTTTGAGTTTTGTTTAAGTTAAATCGAGTCGAGTACTTGTGTACTTTTATGTCTTTTTGTGTCTGGGAGGACACACTTGAGGATTGCAGGGGATCGTGGTCAAAACATGTCTCATTCCATAAAAGAGGCAAATTCTCAACTATTTGTAACTTGGGCAAGCTGGAGCTCAAGACAAGGTACACAAGGCACTGGGCATTGGGCAAGGCAAGAAGGATAGTGCACAAGAAATGATCCTTATCCGAAAGAGATATATAAGGAAATAAATCAAGAAGATTTTTCGGCCTTATTTGGAATATTTGACCGATTTGCATATCACCAAGGATCTTGGGCAAGACAGAGCACAAGTCAAGACCTTGGTCAAGGCGGCGCTAATTCTGGCAACAACGGGAAATAAGGAAAGAAATCATTTCTTCCTTAATTGATGGATCTACACGAATCAGACCTTCTTACAGATATGGATTAAGATATTTGGGGAGCCACATAAAAGGAAACATTCTCTTCAAACCCTAGCTTGTCCAGCACGAAATGGGCCAGGCCCAAGGTCCACTATAACCCTATATAAGGTCTTGCCAGCAACAACAATTTAGGGATGGCATGACGGGCGTGCAGCCACCGTTCCACTTGTTCAAAGCATTATCTTTTCTTCTTTTCATTTCTTTTATGTTACTATGAGTGTTTGGGAGGAGATAAACATGTCCTACATGCACCTTTAATTTTTGTTCATATTTTTGGCCTTGGTCAGGATTGGATATGTCCAACTGATGTTTTAATTCAAGTATGCTTTTCTTTTCTTTTTTTCTTTATGCCATCTACTTTCGGTATGAGTAGCTAATTTTTTATACTTGGTTTGGGTACGATGAATTTGATCCAAATAGTTTATGCCTTGAGAGGTCGAAGTGTTCATTCATAGTCTTGTGTGTGTGTTCCCAAAATGCTACGTCAAGGGATCTATATAAATGGATTAACATTGGGTGTTATTCGGCCGGTAACATTTGTGGTTCGTTTATTTTACAAACAATAACTGGAAATAGATGTCGCTCATCGCTTCATCCCAGATTATATAGAGTAGCATTAGTGATAGTGGTCGCGTGTCTTGGGCACGCTGATAGGCCAGTTGGGCTACCTAGAGTGCATTCTGTCTTGATAGGATTCCCGCATCCGGGAAGAGTGTCTTGATCAAGTGATCAGTGAGGAAGTGACTTAGTGTGTTTGGCTTCTCTAATAATAAGGGTATGCTGGGCAAGATGGGTGTGCACGTGACGCGTGACAATGGGAGTACATCTTACTGATCAAATTGCCTTTAACCAACGATACACATACATCACAAAATATTCTTGAACCAATGACCGAGGCACTATCGTAGATCTAAGGATTTAAGCCCAAGCCAAGTTGTTTTTATTACTGACTGCTCTTGTGTTTTATTTCAGTCTTTACTTTAGTCATTTCATTTTCAGCATGCTGGTAACTATCTTGCCCAAGGCAAGACCACAATACAAACTCGTGACAAAGAGGCATAAATTCACCAACTCCCCGTGGATCGACCCTATACTTGCCACTAGCGGAACCTAGTGTAAGTGATAGGAAACTTACAAATTTATCTTGACGGAGTCACCACGACTCAGCTCCGTCAACAACCTAGCCTTTGAAGCTGGTTTTTTTTTTTTATGTGAGGGATTTTGTACCGATTCCCTCCTAATTTCATTGCCTCTTTTCATACATAGTTGCAATGTTAACCACACATTATTAAGTTTGATGGGCGAATAGTCATCGAATGCTTTCTCCACGGCTTGAATGAGTTCAGGGATAGTTCTCGCACGTGTTTTCTACTGCAATGTCTGTATGGCCCTAAAAAAACCAAGGTCAAGTATATTAAAATCAGGAGAATTCGCGGGTTGACAGGTTAATCAAATCTCGAGCTCATTTTCTGAAGTTGCAGCCAAAAAATCAAGATCAATAGGAGGAACATGTGTTCTAGCGTTGTCTTGTTGGATGAGGATAGTTTCTCTATTTTCTGATCTTGGCCACTGTTGGTCCCAAAAATAAAGCACGAACTCTTAAGACAAGATGTATAGTGGTTCGGAGGTTACGCTCCTACGTCCACTCTTCCCACCATAACTCGGTGAGGAACTTCACTCAACTTGGGGTTTTAACTAGGTACCCCAAGAACCATGTGAGTTTATACGATAGGCACTCACAAGCCTATGAGTTTATACGATAGGCACTCACGAGCCTTACAACCTTTACATACAAAACACTCAAACTCATTTTAGGGTTTGGGTTTGGGTTCGTATATTTCCAACTAATGATAAATCCTTTTACAATAAAACACAATGTAGAAGGCTTAGATTTCTCTCTAGGGCTTATAGATAAATAAGATTGAAGCCCTAAGTTGTGAGCTAGAAGGTTGGATCGGAGATATTGAAAGTAGAGAAAGAAGTTTTTTTTCAAAGTTGGAAGCGCCTTCTCTCTTCTCTTGTGCTCTTGATTTCACTTAATCTCTCTCATTTATTATGTAGTTTGAACCTTCTATTTATAGGGAGGGAAAGCAAATCTATCCGTTGGAAAGATAGATTGCGTGCACCTCACCATGGCCAATCTGAATCAAATCTTTTACTTCATAGCACACAGTCCTAGGGGAGTAGTTGTTGACTTGTTAGAACCTAGGCCTGTGCATTCGGCGATTGGACAGCTCACCGTTCTTTTGAGCACTGAGAGGCGGACACGTGGTCTGGCAGCTATCGCATCTCACCTGCTTGTTAGACGCTCTCGCTATGACCTGAAAGCACGCTCTAGATTAGAGAGGCACTTTGATCTGCTTTGAATTTGCAGCTGAGGCGGCTAAGTGTGGAGACGCTTTGCATAATGAAAGCGAGCTCCTTCACACTTAAACTAAGCACGCTCTTCGAGCTGTTCAGTCGCTCTGCTTTCATGCGGCTTTATTGCAGACGCTTTGTTCTCGAGGCACGCTTCTGGTCTGGAAGCGCTTTGTACTGGAAGTGCGCTCCGGCTTTCCTTCCAGTAAGCTAAGGACGCTTTGCTTCTTGCCTTGTATTCTGCCGCTCTTGCTTCTGCTTCGGCACGCTTCCTGGCAAGTGTTCCGTCCTTGGAAGCACGCTCTGGCTACTCTGGACTCTCCGTATTCGAAGCGTTCCGTTGTTCTTCCTTTAGCCAGACGCTTCAGCTTCCTTTTAAGCGCTCTCACATAGATACTCTAAAGAGTTACATTTTAATACTTAGAACTCCTTAACAGATGAGTTCTTCTAATACATTAAAATGTACACATTAACTTAGAGTTGGATCATCAAAGATAATAAGAGAAATATTCTATTTAAAACGAGGGTTTTGGAATCGAATCAAAACACTTCTTTTATTATCAACTTGATTTAAAGTTCCCCCTTACAATAATATCCTAACAGCCACTTTTCATTATTTGTTGGTATAACCTTTTCAATTAGACACTTATTTATTGTCTCCCTCTTAACAGATGTAATCGCCTTCATTTCCATAGTCTAGCTTCTCTATGTACGCTTCTTCGTAGTGCTGCTTGCTCAGTAACAAATGGCCAGCATCCAATTTTTCCGTCAAATATCACCCTTCCTTCTTCATCGTCGAGATATTTTATTTTCCTCTTTTAGATACGGTTTGATGGCACTTGAATAGCGACAAAGAACACCTTGCTTCAAAAGTCTATACACCTTTGAGACGCTTACTCCTAATGCATTTGCAAGAGATATTAGAGTTGTTCGTTTGTGCAAATCTATTTCCTAGACCCGTCTTGGATCAACTTCAACTCGTTTTCGACCAAAATTTCGTGTTCTCCTTAATGAAACATCTATATCTACGCCTGGTGGAGTTCTCTTGTGGATTTTCCAAATCCTTTGTACTGTTCGTATATTCTCGATGTTGAACATATCTTGCACCTCTTTCGTCGTGTTTTTCTTCAATTTTCCATTGACGCTCTTCTCTAACAAAGCGCGATAAACTGCCCATCGTTCGGTATTTGTTAGATTCCTCCTTTTTTCCCTCGAGTATTGCCTTAAAAACAACGGACATAATGAAACAAACACTTGCAATAGGAAAATATATATATATATAACATCAATATCATAATGTTAGAAATTATTACTAAAAAAAGAGCATTTCGTTTCAATTCTTAAAAAATTACTCGTAAAGATACGATTCCAAGAAATTCAGTAAAACTTAACGTGAGCATAGGAAAAAAAGATTCCAAGAAATTCAGTAAATCTTAACGTGAGCATAGGAAAAAAAGAAAACTAAAGGACAAAAAAAGAGAACCCTCTGTTCATAAACTAAAAAAAGAAAAAGAAAACCTTCATAAATGTGTACCTTGCGGTTGGAATATGGTTTCTCTCGTTTGATCAGTCACTATCTCTTCCTCCGATGATTCTGAAGACGATTGATCGTTATCTTCCCTAAACTCATGCACGTCGAGTTCGATTACAGGGTACTCGATCTCATGATTGTCTTCATTTACTTCAATGATGAAGTTTCCCGATGGTGAAGATGTCACGATAATTGGAATGTCTTCTTCTTCGTTTGGTAGTTCATGATCAACGGATGGAGGAGGTAGATTCAAGTCGAATGTGAACTTTGAAGCCATTTTTGAAAATATGAAAATTTGTCTCTATGAATTATCATGTATGTAGATACTAGGAGTACAAAATTTCAAATGCAGATTGTATAATCGTCTTCCCTCTAGTTTTTTCTTTTTTATGGTTTCCCTCGTTAAATTTTTTGGCACCAATTCAAATGTGATGGAATTGAAAAAATCCGCCCATCTGATACAAATGGAGAAGAAGATGAGTAGATATGTTCTCTTTTTTCAACAAGATATTAATTGTATAATTAAAGATACAATTATCATTTATAAAGGTTATTTTAATCAAAAAATTTATTTATTAAAATGTGTGCATGGTCTTAGAACATCAAATACAAAAAATGAAAAAAGGAGGGAGTAATAAATTTATCAAATTCACTACGGAAAACTGAATGTCGTAAACCCCTCGTGAATTCATGACGGAACAACGACTCCCTCCATTAAAAAAATAAAATTAAATTAATTTATACTATAGAAATGCATCCGTCGTCAAGTAGTCGTAGATCCATCGTTGTTTCCTTGTAATTCTGTTGTGACATGCCCGAATTTTTTTCCCATGCTAATCCATTGTCATTTCCGTCGTAGTTACACAGTTCTTTTGTAGTATTCCGACGCTCAGATCTTATCGGCATTCCGCCACGAATTAATTCAGTTGCCAACGAATTTTGTGGTAGCAGGGAATGGTGCTTGAAGAAATATTCATGTCTCGATTTTTAGGCGGATACTTATTTATTTATTGTCCCAAACATATATTACACAAATTTCTGTATTTATGTCAATTATATTCTTTTCTTGTGTGTGTGTTATGGCACAGCACATTAAACTGAATCGATTTGGATAATTTTTACCAATTAATCTTTTATTCGCCAATAATTGATGGATGGAGGAAGTAGATGGTCTTGGAACTCATGAAATTACTAATTCTTTTGGGCCTTAAAGAATGGACTGACATTATCACCATGCATTGTATAACTTTATGGGAAATGGAAATCAAAATTCTTTATTTAGGAATAGCGGAAAAGGATGACTTAATCATAGTCGAACTCGATCGTCCTATATTTCTAAAAATAAATCGGCCCATTAATAAATTACACAAAATGATATTGAATTGAAGTCACTTTAGATCTGGGCTGCACATGCTTTCTGCGGCTTGGGATCCTCTATCCCCAAAACTATGTCTCAATGGTGTCCCAAACCTAATTTCTACTAGTTTTATTTATTTATTTTAAATCAATTTATTTTATAATGATTTTTTTTAATTTTATGATTATTTTCAAGGGTTCACCCATCCCATTTAGGGTTTATAATTATTTTTTTACATTTAATTTCACTTTTATTAGTATATTAGATTCGATAAATTCAAAAATAAAGTATATAATTTCAAAAAATTCCAATTTTTTTTCTTATAAATGTCTATAAGGATTTACTAAATTATAATATTTTTATTTTTATAAAAATCAATATAAAATTATTAGAAAGTAGGCTTTGAAACACCATTGGGACATAATTTTTGGGATAGAGGATATCATCCCGCTTTCTGCCGTCAATCAACTTAATTTCAACCAACAGAATTGAAGTAGACTACTACTATTATGGAGTGGAGCTCAAACCTAAATAACGTTAAAGGCGAGAAGTTAGGTGAGAGTCATGAATAATTAATCATACAAAACTAAACTTGATAGAATCCTTTTGTTGTAAAAAAATAAATAAATTGAGATATTCAATTGCAAGCAGATTTCAGTTCTAAAAGAATATCAATTAAAATTCGAGCTAAAAAAAGTAGTTACGAGAAAATATGTTTAGGCGAAGAGCCTGATGTGCTGAAATACACTCGTTTGAATAGAGAGAGCTTTATGTGGACAAATAGTTTTTATTTTTTATTTTTTATTTTATCGTAAATAATGGAATTTCCGTAGAATAAAGGAGGAAATCAAGGGTCATTTTTGGAGCTGGTGTATGGCCAAGAGAGATGCCGACTCTAGCTTAAGTTTCGTAACTTGGAGTGAGACTAAACTTAAAGATCGGTGGGATTTGTAAGGGGGAAATAGACAAAAATAGTCACTTTGAGATAGTAAAGATAAATAATAGCCATTTGGATAAAAAAAATAAAAAATAGCCACTTTTACCATAATAATTCCGCCCTTGCCTAATTTACGAATTTAAATTCGTGAATTGCTCTAAAAATATAAGGCAATTCACGAATTTTACAAACTCAATTCGTGAATTCACTCAAAAAAATGTCTGAATTCACAAATTCAATTTCGTGAATTCGTGAATTAGTGGGAAAAAAAAACAAGCAATTCACAAAATTCATTAGTGGGTATTTTTTTATCTTTTTTATCTAAGTGGTTATCTTTTATATTTTTTATCTATGTGGCTATTATTTATCTTTACTATCACAAAGTGACTATTTTACTATTTGCCCCTTTGTAAGGTGTACGTAGGTACTGCTTGTACCTCCTGCTTTGTTTAATAAAAGCTTTCTTTTCCCGATTAAAAAATAATAATAATAAATAAATAAATAAATAAAATGGGTAATAGGTTTCGATTCAATTCTATTTAATAGAGAGGGAGTTGAAATAAAATAAAGCTATGATCAAATGGAAAACTACTTAATGTGGGCACCACATGCGAGCACAACACCGTATAATTAATGAGAAATTAGCAAAAATCTTTATAAATTAAACTGTGGAAAAGCGGTGCCATATATGATAGATCCCACCTAACTATTTGCAGTACTATACTATTCCGATCAAGTAGCTAGTAGTACAATTCAAGTACACTATGTTCTTCATTAGTTTTCATCCTCTACTTAATTTGGTACTAATAAATCAAATTTATAACTAGACCAAGATGAAACAATTATTGAATATATGAAAATTATAAAATAATGAAACGCCTAACTATTTTTGCTAGAACATAGAGTGTACATCGGAACAGTGTCGATCAACATTGTATTTTGAATTTTGAAAGAGGATTTAT
This sequence comes from Mentha longifolia, assembly GCA_001642375.2. Lineage (NCBI taxonomy): Eukaryota > Viridiplantae > Streptophyta > Magnoliopsida > Lamiales > Lamiaceae > Mentha > Mentha longifolia. The sequence goes on along the minus strand of CM038110.1, from coordinate 23,982,625 downwards.
AGAATCAATTCGACTTCATCGTAATAAATACCTCTTTGTAATTTATGATAATATAATGTTGAGGATATGCATCTCCGACAGAAATATAATCACACATAAATATTTATAAGTTTCCTTCAAATTCCTTCGGCCTAAAATAAAACTGTACTTTTCCATATGGGTGGGTACAAAGGGTTAGGCGAAAGTACAAAGAGATTAATAGATTCATTAGCTAGGTGGAGTATTATTTATGGAAGCCGGCCCATCATTCATCCCAAAATTAATCTTCCATGTACAAATTGGATACAGACTGACGATTATCGCAACGTGTTGGTGGCTTTGATGCGGCGGCGCAATGGCGGAGCTCTCATCATCGGTGATATCAAAATCTCTCTGCTCTGATTAATGAATCTCAGTCGATCTTGATACCACCGGTGGTGACGACGCCGCCATATGCGGCGGCTCCAAAGTGACCAACACGCTGTCATAATCGTTGATGCCAAGTATCATCGAGCACGGATACATTTTTTTATTTTTTTTTTTTTTTTTAAGGACCGAATATTTTTCATAACTTAAATTTGTGCATATATATAATTTCTTGTAGGTGCATTTCTTAAATTTGTTTATATTCCATTTTAGAAAATAGTTAATAATATCTTTATACCCTTATTACACTATTTATTTACATTTTCTACTACTCATGTCTCACCACTAATTAACTATACACTAGATAATATATGAGATCGAATCTCTACTCGCAACAAATAACAAAATATACTATACTATTACATCTTAAAACTTGTAAAGCTCAAATGATGCATAACTTTTAGAGACGAATAGAGTAAAATGTAGTACTAAAACATTTCTCACTTTTTAATTAAGCTAGCAAACGAATGTTTATTCTTGTCCCTACATAATGAAAATAAATTAATGGAGCGAGGCATTTATATGATCATCAATCAAGACTATTATTAATGTAGTTAATTAGTGTTGACATGAGTTAGGAATGTTATTGCGATATAATATTATACCATGGAAAAGTAAGAGTAGTGATTATTATCCTATATGGCACTATAGAGATAATGGGAAATACTTTTAGGCAAAGCGGATTTTAACATGATCAATTGGTCCTACCATTAATCCGACATATTCAATAATTCAAATTAAAATCAAAGTATCAAACACATCCTGCCATTAAGCATTTTCTAATCCTGAACGACCAATCCCCGTGGTTGAATACTTCGATATTTCTTATGGTACTTTATCTTTATAATTTATTTTATTGATATTTACTTTATTAGTTGCATATTCTTTGACTTTACTATGAAAACTCTTTTAATTAGTTATCAATTGCAATTTGATTTTCGAAGAAGTTGCATATTAGTATTATTCAGAGAGTACTATTCGGAGTGTTGATTAGTAGTAATATGCATGGGATTTCTTCTTATAAAGAAATGTTGCATTTCTGATTTGAATTCGATTACTGAATTTTGAGGCACACTTCTATGATGTTACTTTTCATATATTTTTCACTTTGTTTCACTAGAATATTGTCACCTTTACGATTCTTTCTTTGTCATATTTCTGCAGGATGATTGAATGCCACTTTTTTTCCTCGTAATTGTCGCTTTGAAACATTATCATTATTTATTACAATGACTATTATTCATTACAATGATTGTTACTTTTACATATTGTGACTTTTCACATCAACTATCGCACTTTTCATCCGATCGCACGGTGTGGCTGATCTCACCAAAGTTTTTTTTTTTGTTGAATTTTCTAAATGTGCTTTTAACTATTCTATATCTTTGGTAGCCCATCTACTTCTTTCCCCTTCCACCAACATGACGTTCTTTTTGTCTTATCTATGATCTACCACATCTTTATTCGCATGTATTTCAACTACCACCTAACACTACACTTAAAATTTTGATATTATCAGGATATGATGGTTGTGGAAATTCAGTACCTTATTCTAGTGTGGAAATTTGAAGGGTTATGTTAGGTGGTGGTTGAAATACTTGCATGAGAATCAAGATGTGGCAGATCATAGATTAAGAAAAAGAATATCATGTTGGTGGAAGAGGAAAGAAGAATATGGACTGAAAATGAAAAAATAAATAAAAGATGAAGTACGCAAAGAAATTTTCTAAAGCAAACTTTTGACTAATTAATGTTAGTACTTAAAACTTCCACATTAAATATATATATAGGATGATGATTTGGAATGCACTTTAGATTGCAATATCGAATATGCTTTTATAAAAAGCAACAAACAATAGACAATATTGTTCATACGTCCCATTCTTGAAGCAATTAAGGAAGAAAAGGTTCAATTAAGTGCAATGGTTGTTAGCACACAGATAAATCCCAAAGAGATGATCAAACCATCTTCTCCGACTCCGCCACATCTTCCAAAGCTTCATCTTTCCCTTCTCGACCAAATCGCCCCACCCTCTTACTTTCACATCATATTTTACTTCTCACCGTCCGATCACCTAACCCTAGATTCGAGCGAAAAGTCAAAAGCCCTAAAACGATCTCTCTCCGATGCTTTGGCCGTTTATTATCCCCTCGCCGGCAGGCTTCGAGATGATCATTCAGTCGAGTGCAACGACGCCGGCGTTGAGTATTCGGAGGCTACATTTAGCGACGAAAGAATTTCCGACGCCATGGAAAAAATAGAGGAGCGGACACAATACGTCCCCATCGCCCCATCAGGCGGTGGGGACATACCCTTGGCCATCCAGACTAGTTTCTTCGGCTGTTCTGGAATGGCCATAGGGGTTTGCGTGTGGCACAAATTGGCCGACGCGAAGTCCATCTTGGACTTCGTTAACAGGTGGGCCACGGTGTGTCGCGGGGATTCAAGAATCCCCGCAACAGCTAACCCTAGCTTCGGAATGGCTTCTCGTTTCCCGCCAACGAAATACCCAGGGTTTTTCTTGGAGCCCGATGAAAATGTTGTCACGAAGAGAATCGTGTTCAACGCTGAAAAAATTGAGGAGCTGAAGGCGGCGGCTTCGGGGCCGCCGCCCTTGGAGAAACCCTCTAGCGTGGAGGCAGTCTCCGCCTTCATCTGGAGCCGTTTGATTGAAGCGGCGAAGAAGAGAGACAAGATCAACGGTGGAGAAGTCATAGATAGGTGCTTCGCCGCCTTGCACGTGGTGGACCTAAGAGGCCGGGCTAGCCCTCCGCTGCCGCCGCACTCGTTCGGAAATGGTACCGTGAACGTGGTAGCGGTGGCTGAAGGAAATGAGAGAGATTGCCACAGCTTAGCTATGAAGCTGAAAGAAGAATTCCGAAAAGTAGACGGTGAATACGTGAGAAAATTCGAGGACGGAAGCATATTCGCGGTTAAGCATGATGATTCGGAGAAGGAAGAGAATGAGGTGGCGGTAGGGAAAGAGAAAGAGAAAGTGATGGAACTCTGCCTTTTCAGCAGTTGGTGGAGGCTTCCGGCGTTCGAAGCAGATTTTGGGTGGGGGAAGCCGGCGAGGGTTGCGACGATGGTGGCGGCGCCGGTGAAGAATTTAATTACGTTTATGGGAACAAAATCCGGTGATGGTATTGAGGCTTGGATAAATTTGGGTGCAGATGAGGTTGCCTTTGTAGATCTTGCGTTCTAGACGTCAGATATTGGCTATATATTTGATATTTCCAAGGTTAATGCAATTAGTATTGAATTATTTGTTGTGATCTAAAGATTTCAACTCAAGCTCTCAAATTTGCTTTCATTAATGATTTATTTGTTTATGTTTGGTCAATGCTAAAGCGTTTTTATAATTAACATTCGAAGAAAAAAATGGAATGTTGTACACTCTCAGGGCCGGCCCTGAGGGTGGGCGGGCAGGGGCGACGGCCCAGGGCCCACGATTTTTCAGGGCCCCAAAATTGTTGTTTATATTTTTATTAATTAAACATTTGAAAAAATTATCATAATTAATAATGTAGTCTAGTGGATGGGCCCTTAGACTAAACTTTTATCTTTATTATCTAGAGGTCTTGTGTTCAAATCTTCAATCAAACATTATTTTTCCCAATTTTCCTATTTTAGTGTTTACATTTGCTAATTTTTATTGAAAAATTTCAAATACATTAATATTACAAGTCTAACCTCATTAGCCTAGATTTTCCTCTTTATCTAGGGGTTTTGTGTTAAAATCTTCAATCAAACCTTTTTTTGACCCAATTTTTCTACGTGGCGTCTTAAACGGGACGGAGAGACTACAATTTTTCATAAAATGTACTACTATATTCACTATATTTACATGTAAGTTTATTTTAATTATTTTAAAATTGAGTCCAACATACAAAACTTCTCTTTAGAAGTTTATGTAATAAAACATTACAAGTTTACATAAGATGTATAATTTTTTTTTTAATTATTTTCTTAGAGAATACATTGGATGTACACGTTTTTTTTTTTTTTTTTTCAATTTTTCACATTAGCACATTTTTTTTCAACTCAACTCTTAAAGAAGTCTAAATAGAAGACTCAACTTTTCGTATTTTTTTTTTAGTTTTCTAAAATATTACGATTTCTCATAACATCTTCTTTATTATGTTTTATAAATACTACTATTATGTCTTTATAATTATCGGTAGGAGGCCCATTTTTCTTACTTCGCCCCGGGCCTATGTTTTGTCAGGACCGCCCCTGACACTCTCTAAGGGCGGTCACAGCGGGGCGGGCTCGCTCTCACTCGCCGCCGCCGAGTGAGCCCGGAGCGAGCCCCGGCCCATTGGCGAGCCCGGGCTCGGTGTGTGATGTCTCGCAGAAGCGAAATAGAGCGATCCCCATACTGACATCATTATAACGTCAGTAGGGCATTTTTTTATTTTAAAAATTGAAATTTTGCAAAAAAAAAGAAAAAAATTGAAATTCGGCTTTTAGCCGTTAACAGCTAATGGCTATCCTTGTTTTTCCTCCCATAAATTATAATCCTCATTCCCTCATTTTCACATCAATTTCTTCCATTTCTTCTCTAAATCTCACATAATTTCTTTCACTAAATTTTTTCAATTTGTTCAAAAAAAAAAATGTGAGATCCTATTACAGATTTCGTTAATGAATGGTTCGATGGCAACTACCCCGGTGGCGGCTCAACAAATCTGGAGGAGCCACCGAGTACGACGGGAGCAAATTCTACGTTTCTTTCCGGTTTCGAGCAAATTCTAATTCATAAAAAAAATTAAAACAAAATCAAAATACATAAAATCGAAATTGAAATTAAAATAAAAAAATAAACATTAAAATTAAAATTTTAAATTAAAAGAGAACCCGACCACTGGGAGTGAGTTCTCTCCGCCGGAAAAGTGGAAGAGAGCCCACTTTTTGGGCTCTTCATTGGGAGTAAGAGCATTCAATGTGGAGCCCTTAATTGGGCTCTATCCCACTTTTCAGGTGGAGAGAGCTCACTTTCAAAATCTGCCCCAGTGCACGGCTCTTTTCCAGGCTTTCTTCATTTTTTTTTTAATTTTTTTAATTCAAAAATCGAATTTTGATATCTTTTTATTTCTATTTAGATTTTTATTTTGAATTATATTTTGAATTTTAAATCAATAAAAAATGCATAATTTTCAAATCAAACTATTTAACTTGGCTAAGAGGGCGTAATGTTCTTGCGAAACCTCCGACGACATTCCTCTCGTAACCATCATGAGGGCCGTCAGCACAGGTCTCGCACCCATCTCGCTAGAGCGAGACTCCACCCTCCGCTCCCGGGCTCACCAGTGCGCCTCGGTCTCAGCACCGAGTTTGCTCGGCGGCTGCGAGCCTGCCCCCAGCCACCGCGCAGGGAGTGTGCTAAGCGCTGCGGAAATGACGGATGGAATGACTTCCACCTCATCGATTTCGGCCCGACTGAACAAATAATTGAAAATAATTAAAAGTTGATATGTTTAATTAATAAAATTAAAAGTTGTTGTGGTAACTGGTAAGTCAAAATTGATGCAAAATTGGTGAATTTGTAGTAAAGCTGTCAAGTAGAAAAAGTGTAAAACTAAATGGGAGCTTGGGTGTTTCTACCCCTTTAAAATAATATATTGTAAAAAATGCCCTTAAAAATACCATTAATGGTAAAAGTACCCTTACATAATAAATTAATGTATTTATGGGCCCACATTATTCGATCTCCTCCGGAAGTGCCGGTCTTCATGGCTTTTCCTTGTTTTTATATTAAGTGGGGCCGTGTATGTGCAACAAATAACACTCCCATAACAAAATACTGATAAAGGCCAAGGCCCCTGCTCCATGCTCCCGTGAAGGGTGGGGAGGAATAAGAATCTGATTCTTTAACAAGGGAAAAAAACAAGAATGGCAGAATCAAGTTCGAGGCATGGGGGGGGGGGGCAAGGAGCGGCTATATATATTCTAAATTTTGACTGCATATACAAGCACAAACCCTCTCCCAACCCTAAACCCTAAACCGAAGCTCCCTCTCTATATAAATCCACATACACAGACCACAACTTCTCCCACACCACAATTCAATTTCTCCTTACTCTCGCACTCTCGCACCAAGCATAATTTCTCAAGCATTGCACAATTTGAAGCACTCCGTAGTGATGATGTCGGGAGGATACATAATCAACGATGGCGATGACGAGGAACACAAAGTCTTGCCGGAAAATGAAATGGGAATCTCGATTGAAATAATACCACGACGAATATTGGTATGTTTTTAAAAAATATATTAATTTTTTTTTATGATTTGGTATGAATTAAAATGGTATTATTTGTTATGATTTAAATTGTATGATTTGTTACGATTTGAATTTTATTAATTGTGGATCTCGATTGATTTGATAGGAATGACGATTTGTTATGATTTGTTAGCAATTGTATGAAATTGTATTTGTTGTGTTGGGATGTATAAATGTATTATTTGTTAGGATTTAATTCTAAGTTAGTATATATATATGTAATGTTTAACATAATAAAATTTATATATATGTAAAGAAAAATAAAAGAAATTAACAAACATGTATATATATGTGATGTTTGAAAAGAAATTTATATATATAAAAGAAATTTATATATGTGTGAAAATTAATTGATATATATTTTGTTTAAATTAATTTTTTTAAGTGATTTAATTAAAAAATGTATATATATGTGATGTTTGAAACATTAAAATTTATATTCATATTGAGAAAAATAGAAGAAATTTTGACATAGCCGACCGGCCAAAGTGGTGCCGGAAAATGGGCAACCGGACGCGATTTCCGGTCGCCGGAAAATTTACATTCCGGTCGCCGTATTGGCCGGTTGCCTATACCATAATTTTTCTTATTTTTTTCTAAGTAAATAATGTTAATCACATTTTATTTTTGTACTTATAAAATAGTTTGTATATTTATTTTGAAAATTAATTGATATATATTTTGTTTAAATTAAGTTTTTTTTAAGTGATTTAATTAAACAACCTATATATATGTGATGTTTGAAACATTAAAATTTACGTTTGTATTGAGAAAAATGGAAGAAATTTTTTGGCATTAGCAACCGGCCAAAGTGGTGCCGGAAAATGGGCAACCGGACGCGATTTCCGGTCGCCGGAAAATTAACATTCCGGTCGCCGGATTGGCCGGTTGCGTATACCATAATTTTTCTTATTTTTTTCTAAGTAAATAATGCTAACCACATTTTATTTTTGTGCTTATAAAATAGTTTGTATATTTATTTTGAAAATTAATTGATATATATTTTGTTTAAATTAAGTTTTTTTTAAGTGATTTAATTAAACAACCTATATATATGTGATGTTTGAAACATTAAAATTTACGTTTGTATTGAGAAAAATAGAAGAAATTTTTTGGCATTAGCAACCGGACGCGATTTCCGGTCGCCGGAAAATTAACATTCCGGTCGCCGGATTGGCCGGTTGCCTATACCATAATTTTTCTTATTTTTTTCTAAGTAAATAATGCTAACCACATTTTATTTTTGTGCTTATAAAATAGTTTGTATATTTATTTTGAAAATTAATTGATATATATTTTGTTTAAATTAAGTTTTTTTTAAGTGATTTAATTAAAAATGTGTATATGTATGTGATGTTTGAAATTCAGAAATTTACGTATATGCTAAGAAAAATAAAAGAAATTTTTGTACGTATATATACGTGATTTAATTCAAAAGGCGTATGTAATGTTTTTATTTATTTTTTTCTAATTATAGATTGTTATTCTTATATATATATATATATATATATATATTGTTTAAATTAATTATTTAAGTAATTATTTGGATAATCTTAACAATAAATTTATACTATTTTATATGCTCAATACTTAATATATTAAACATAACGATTATTTATTAAACATAATACTTAAATTTGTAATACTAATAGATATTGTGTCCCTATTTTACAGGAATCTGAGCCCCCATGGTTCCGTCGAAGCTATTTGATCAACAAGAACATGGATGTGACTAACTACTATAGGATTAAACTCTTGGCTGATATCCGTGACGTACTGAGCGAGAGCTATACGCTAGTCGATAGATTTCAAGAGGGGCCTTTCGGACACTTTTCAGGATCAGGGACGTAATTGTCATCATCCGAGCTCTCTTCAGGATCAGGGACGTAATCGTCATCATCCGTTCGCTCCTCGTCATTCTCGACCGATTGATTGAGGTCTGGAATTGCATTATCATGGACGATATTTTCATGATTCGCCGGATCCGCACCAACGTTGTTGCTCTCGCCAAGATATATGCCCTCATACCAGTTACTAGAAGCAGCAACCCTCCCGAAATATTCCAAGTCTGCATGCCAATTAGTGCCTTGGTTGTGAAAATCAAATGAGCCCACATACGATCTGGGTTGATCGAAGGTAAGGACATATGGAGAGGATGCCCCGGCATGTGAAGATGAAGCTCTGTCGTCCGTCTTCACGAATATCGTTGGCATCAAACCAGCATTGCATAATTCAAATAATTTCTCGTCTCTTGTCAAGTGTGATTTGACAGTCCGTCCGCGGTTGTTCATCCTCAGATAAGAAACATCGAAATCGGAGCTCGTCAGGTTGCAATAATAAGATATGAGGTATCTCAAGTTGTAAATGGTTATCCCGTCAGAAGATAATGGGATAGTTATCTCTTGGCCCCCTTCATAACTACAATCATCCCATTCACCCCCGTATTTAACGTTCACGTATACCAAATCATCCATCTGTAATCACATAATTAAATTTTAATCAATAAATCATCAACCGCAAATAAATATAAAAATGACAAATTAAACACATAATATATACCAATTTCTTTAACAGACCAAATTGATTGAAATTATTGTTGTATACTAATTTCGAATTAAATATTATAATAATTAATTTAAACTTAATAATAATCGGTTAATTTTAAAAATAAATCTACAAACTAATTTCTAAGTTCAAAAATTAATTTCTAACTTCAAAAATTTAATGTCATAAACTAGGCATACTAATAAAAATATATGAAAAATAATGGTATAGCCAACCGGCCGGTAGGTTTACCGGAAAGATGATTTCTCCGGCGATCGGAATAGGCAACTAGTCGGCCTTTTCCCGGCTACCTAATGACCGGTTGGCTATACCAAACTTTTTCTCTTTTTTTTCTTAACATATTTATAAATTTTGGTAGTTCAAACATTAAATAAATTTTAATATTTCGAATTAAATCATTTAAAAGAATTAAGTTAAACTAAATAATAATCAATTAATTTCAATAAAAATCTATAGGAACAATTTCTAAGCTCAAAAATTAAATGTGATAAACTATTCATACTTAGAAAAATATATGAAAAATAATGGTATAGCCAACCGGCCGGTAGGTTCACCGGAAAGATGATTTCTCCGGCGACCGGAATAGGCAACCGGTCGGCCTTTTCCTGGCTACCTAATGACCGGTTGGCTATACCAAACTTTTTCTCTTTTTTTTCTTAACATATTTATATATTTTGGTAGTTCAAACATTAAAAATATATACTAATTTCGAATTCAATCACTAAAATAAATCAATTTCAACGATATAATAAGCAATATATTTCCAAAATAAATCTATAAACTAATTCCTAAACATATAAGTTCATTTTCGACATGTTAAAAAAATTCAATTTATTTCCAAAATAAATCCCTAAACTACTTACTATACTAAGCATATAAAATCGATATTAAAATTTACCTATATTATTAGATAATCCAAAAACACGATTGAAGAAGATGATGAAGCAGGCGTGGCACGATATCCTCCTTGATAACCCTTATAATGGCTCGTCTTCCTCAGCTCAGCTCAGTTCTTTAGCTCGGATGTTGATAATGCCTCCTCTTCCCCCAACATTTTTTTTTTGGTGAGTCTGTTTATTTTTTAATTCTATTTGCAATTTTTATGATTGTATATATTGAGTTTTCTGTGGGTGGGTTGGCATAGGATACCAAAATTTATTATTCATATACAGAGTATAGATTGAATTATTGTAGAAAAACAGTCAAAAATTGTATGATTCAATAGCATTATTAATAGCCTTATTCACGCATGCATGCAAACAGTATAGTCTCAGTATATCAGTAGAGTCAGATTGAATTATTGTAAAAAAACAGTCAAAATTGTATGATTTAGTTCAGTATCATTCAATTCATATGCATGCAGTCGTTGCACAAAATTTATTAATTGTGAAAAACAAAAAATAAAAGATAAATTATAATAAATGAAAATAGTCACTTCCTTCGTTGGTTGGTTCGTTGGAAGATTGCTACTTTTTAAATATAAAAGTGGGGTTCATTACACATTAAAATATTAAAGATGACACTTTTACAATTTCATTTGTTTAGAAGAGTACTTTTTCCATTACCCCTTTTAAAAGGGGCAATTTCTCCTATTTGCAGAAACTAAATAAGGTAATTCTATTCATAGCCGCCCTTTTTTTACTCTACACAGTCCTATCGTATATAAAATAGTAATAAAATATTTATTGATGTACTATTTTATCCTTATAACTCGAAATTAAAAAAATAAATTAATAAAAAATCTTATTTTATGACCTAAATAAGTTTGGATCGTACGTACGATAGGATATGTTGTACGAAAATAAAATAAGTGACCATCATCGCAATTAAAATTCATGTTGATCGCTATCCACTAAATGATTTCACATAAAAACAATTTCAAAAATTGCAATTAGATTTAGACACGAATTAGTGGGAATCCATAGTGACATATATATATAGAGAAATGATATGTTACTCTTCTATTGGTAGGCATTTTTGTGGACACTTTTGTCAAAATTTTTTATTTTGGTATTATTTTGTTCGATTTTTTCAATTATTTTATATTCTAGTATCATAAAAATTAATATATAAATTATTAAATCTACAAAATAAATAAAAAATTAAAGCTCGATTTGTTCTTTTTCGCTTATATGTAACATAACATTTCATGGCATGAATAATGAATGGTGTCTGAAACACTTTTATCTCTTTTCTTTTAATCTGGTTTTTAATTGGCGTAACAGCGATGGTTGAGCGACCAAATATTACTTTTCATATACTAATATACTATCAGCCACTATTCAACTTTCGAAAAATGCACGTTTATTTTTATCCCTACATAATAATAAAAATAAACTGGTGGAGGCCTTTCGATAAGATCAATATCAAGATTATTGTTAATGTTAACTAATAAATTGATGAAAAAAAAAAGTTGACCACGAGTGAGGTTATACTATTATTATACTATATGGGAAAGTAAGAGTAGAAGAGATATAGTGGGATATTCTATTACACAAAGCATATGTTATATATACTATGATACTAAATTGGCCCAACCATTAAACCGAAATTTTAAGAAATTGAAATTAAAATTAAAAATTGCCCTGAGAATTGAGATGAATTATTCTCTAATCGAGGACCAACCCCATGTTTGAATAGATCGATATTTCTTATCGTACTTTGCTTTATACTTAATTTATGATAATTATGTTATTCCACACACACACATATATATAGAGTGACATTATTTCAATTTAATTACTATGAAAATTATACTCCCCTTGTCCCACTAAACATGTCTCATCTTATTATTTTATATTTTACATATATCCAAAAAGTGAGACAATCTTCATGAGACACATAGAGTATTAATTATCAATTGGATTTTGAATTTCAAAGCAGTTTGCACATTGCTACCTAGCCAGAGTGTTAGAATGTTAGATTGATAAAGGTGATAATGTATAGATATGTCCATTTAAATTTTAAAAAACACAAATTATGTCCATTTGATTTTATTTTTCTTTCTAGTAAATAGCTTATATTTATTTACCAATTGGAGAGCATACAAATTACACCACACCATTGCTTACAACCGAGAATTCATCTATCCAATATTCTACCTATGATCTTTTCCTTTTGGCCACACAAGGCCATCAGAACTTTCCCTTGATACACCAATTCCTCTAGTCCAGACTTCACTCCAGTCATTCTTCTTGCATTCCTCTCCTTCCACAGCAAATACACAGCCACAGTAAATACACAACGATACATACTCTGCTTCCCACTATTAGACTTACATTGAGATAACATATATGATCTCTCCCAACTCCAACTCTGTTTTCTTCTGCTTACATGGCACCACTTTGTGAGCTGTTCCCAAAAGGATCCAGTAAAATCACAGCTGAAGAACATATGGTCCAAGTTCTCCTCACCCTATCCACAAAAACAACATGTATTATCTGCCACCACTCCAATTCTCTACAGATACTCACATGTTGCTTGCCCCCTATGCATGAGCAACCAGCTGATAAAAATGTACTTTGGTGGAGCTGCATTATGACAAATTAATTTTTTCCAGCTCACATGTTGCACCTCGCCAATTAAAGTCAAATACATTTTCCTAATAGAGAAGGAAGACATACTGAACCACTCATTACCAGCACCATCCTGTCTCATATATTCCCTAGCTCACAATATCTTCTTTATCATCCAAGAACACTGTCCTGGGATGGTCATTGTTTGCAAGTCTTTGTCCTTTATATAAAAACCATGCACCCAATGTATCCATGTAGTATCTTTTTTCTTGGACAAATTCCAGAATAGCTTACAGATAGCAGCCCTATTCCATAAGCTCATATTAACAATCCCCAGCCCTCCTGCAAATTTTGGTAAGCTCATATTAACAATCCCCAAAGAGGACAGATTTAATGAGCTGCACTCTTCTAGCATAAGACAACATCTTAGATGCCCAACAATCAATTCTAGCCATAATCCTCTTGATAAGTGGTATACACTGCATCACAGTTAACTTTTTTGAAGAGAGTGGAACCCCCAAGTATCTAAATGGAAGTTGCCCTTGACTCATCCTAGTAGGCTGAAGTATATCAGCCACCACATCATCATTTACTCCCCCAAAATATATACAACTCTTCAGTTGGTTCATCCTCAGCCCAGAAGCTTGAGAAAATTTCCCAACAGCTATCATCATTTGCCTCACTGACATACCATCCCCTCTAGTAAAGATTAATAGATCATCAACAAAACAGAGGTGCACTAAACTGAATCTCTTGCATCTAGGGTGGTAATGGAACAACCTATTACCTTTGAGTTCAATAAAACATCGATTAAGATACTCCATACAAATCATAAAAAGGTATGGTGATATAGGATCCCTTTGCCTTAATCATTTTCTAGCTCTAAAAGGATCAGTTAACTCACCATTAACATTAATAGTGTGTGAAACAGTAGACACACATTTCATGATCCATGACACAAATCTGAAGGGGAACCCCAATCCAAGCATTAGATATTTCAAAAAGGGTCATTCAATAGAATCATAGGCTTTCTGAAGATGAATCTTTATCATGCATCTTGGTGAGATTAATTTCCTCTTGTATCCATTTATAAGCTCATGACTCAAGATAATATTATCAAAGATGAGTCATCCCTTCACAAAAGCAGATTGTGAAGGGCTAATAATGTTATCCAGCACCCCAAGTAGCCTATTTGCTAACACTTTTGATATGATCTTATATATGATTGTACAACAAGCAATAGGTCTATAGTCTTTTGCTGCGGCAGCATTTTCACTCTTTGGGATCAATGTGAGTAGGGCTAGATTCACTTCTTTGGGCAAGAATCCAGTATCAAAAAATTGTTGTACAGCCTTTGTAATGTCATCTCCAATTATAGGCCAGGCTTTCTTATAGAAGTAAGCATTATATCCATCTATACCAGGAGCCTTGTTAGAATCCATATTAAACAGAGCTTATTTCACCTCCTGAGCTGAACAAGACTGGCAGAGCATGCTCTCAACATCCAGGGCCGGCCCTGGGCCTAGGCATGGGGTGCAACCGCCTAGGGCCCAAGGCAGGAAGGGGGCCCCAAAAAAAATTTTACCCTTATATATTATATGTGCCCGAAATTCATATTGGGCCTCCATTTTAAAAAAAATAAAATTGATCCAACGAAAAGCCCAAATATTATATTACAATAAATCACAATTAGGAAGTAAATAAGCGGTGCCGCCAACGTCTCTTTTTTAGAAATATAATTCGATCTTCTCTCTCCCTCACTCTCTCTTCCTCTAACTAAATTCTCGAATTGTCGCTTTCTTGTTGGAGCTTTCGAAAAAGCACAAAAGGTATGTTTTTATATTGTGTAGTTGTAATACTTTATTGTTTGTGTGGATTTGTTTAATAATTCCAATTTCATAATGTATTCCAACAAAAAGACAGTAATGTTTGTTTATAGTTTATACTTTTCTTTTATTTTTATTTTTTACGAGTAGTATTCTTATATATATCTTCTAATGCTTGACTTCATGTTTGTAATTGTAGACTTTAAGCCATTCTAAATTAACTTATATTTTCTAATACTAAGTTTCTATAATTAATTGACTATTATGTGTTTGTTGAAATGCCCAAAATAAAATAATAACTAAACTTGGTAAAAAAAAAAAAAAAAGTACTTCATAATCATACAAAAGTACTGTAAGTGCATGATATGATCATATTCATAATGCAGATGTTGCAGTTTTTTCTCTAATTGTGAAGTTTCTAATATAACTTTAGCTATTGAGAAAGATATGTTAGGAAATATTGATGTTGATTGGATTATTAATGATTTTGCATCTGTAACTGCTTGAAGAAAATGTTTTTTTGTGATACCGTATGACGGATATATTTGTTGTAGCTATCGTTTTTTGGTTGAATTATATATGTGACTAGTAGATATGTAGATCTTAATTTTTTATATGAAGGGCCTCCATTTTTTATTTCGCCTAGGGCCCCTGAAATGTTAGGAACGGCCCTGTTAACATCTATATGCAATGTAGGACCTAACTTTATCACACCTTATTCTACCATTGGTAATTCAGGTGCAGCACTGCCCATCAAGTCCTTATCATATTTTAAATTTAAAGGTAATCATGGAATATTATATATTGTGTATATTAGGAATAAAATAATTTATTTGGAACTTATTAATTTACCTTATTCATTCATTTTATACATAAATAAAATATGTTTTTCCTACTATCTTTTAACTAAATGTTTGTCATGTTATTTATAGATTAAATCCCTCCAATTGCGGTGTACAATACTAAGTACCAGTGCATTATATAATAGTAATAATTTTCATAGAAATATAAATTTAATGAAATTAATATTTGAACTCAAAGTACGAGACGCAATTTTTGTAAAGAAGATCCTGCTCGAATTTTTTATGCATACTTTAGTCGGATTTTTTGTTTTATTAATTTCTCTTTGAGTCCATTTCTTCTTTCCTCCTCCAACAAGATTTCCTTTTTCTTTTTCTATGATCTATCAAATCTTTTTTCTAAAGCACTTCAACCACCACGTTTACATTATTAAACGCCTAAAATTTCCACAATGAATAGTGGATGACTTGGAAGTCACATTTTTAGATTTCTATTCGAATTCATGTGCTTATAAAGAGCAACAACTAAACATTCTTTCAACCCAAATCATTACTTTTAAATTTTGGAAGGGGGAAAAAAAAAACAATCAAGATGGTGAGTGGTGAAATAATCAAAGAAATTATCAAACCTTCTTCCCCAACTCCACCCCATTTAAAAAATCTCCAACTTTCATTTCTCGATCAGCTAGCTCCACCAATATACATCCACATCATCCTCTACTTCGAGGCTGCCGTCAACCGCCACGATTCCGGCGTGACGTCGCCGGAGCTCAAACGCTCCCTCTCCGACGCCTTAGCTATATATTATCCCCTTGCCGGAAAACTCCGGGAGAATTCATGGGTTGACTGCAACGACGACGGCGCTGAGTACGTTGAAGCTCGATTCAACGACGTTCGAATCTCGGACGTAGTCGGAAATCGCCGGATTGAGGAGCTGCAACAGTACGTCCCGTTGGCGCCTTCGGGCGGGGGCACCGTGCCGCTGGCCGTCCAAGTCAACTTCTTCGGATGCGGCGGCGCCGCCGTCGGCGTCTGCATGTCGCATAAGGTGGCTGACGCGATGTCGATGGTGGCGTTCGTAAATGCGTGGGCCGACGCTTGCCGTGGAGATTCGAAGACCATCGCTGTAACGCAGCCGAGTTTCGACGTTTCCTCTCGCTTCGGCCCTACAGATTTCTCCGACTTCTTCAACTCCGTTCCGCCACTACCGCCGCCGCCGCCGCAGAAGATCGTGACGAAGATATTCACATTCGACGCGGAGAAACTCGCGGCTCTGAAGAAGGCGACCTCGGGGCCCCTGATGGAGAACCCTACTAGAGTGGAAGCCGTCTCCGCCTTCATCTGGAAGCATCTGATCGACTCCGCCGCCGCAAGAAACCCTAACGGGATTTTCGCCGCCTCCCACGCGGTGGACATCCGGAGGCGAGCCAGCCCTCCTCTACCGCACCAGTTCACCGGAAACGCGTGCGCTAGGGCGATGGCGATGACGGAAGATTCATCATCTTCGCCGCAAGATTACTACAACTTAGCCCTCAAACTAAGAGAAACGATCAAGAAAGCCGACGCGGACTACGTCCGACGTCTCGAAGATGGCCTTGAGTTCCTGAAATACTACGCCGTTAATGAGGAGAACGATCCGGCGTTTAAAGAAGGGGGGAAAGCACTCGAGGTTTGCAGCTTCACGAGTTGGTGCCGTCTGCCGGCGTACGACGCCGATTTCGGGTGGGGGAAGCCGATTTGGGCTTCGATCATCGGCGTTCCGATGAAGAATTTGATATTTTTTTTGGGGACAAAATCTGGTGATGGTATTGAAGCTTGGGTTAGTATGGTTGAAGAAGACGTTGAAGTGGTTGAGACTAATTATCATGTCCTTGGTAGAGTGGAAAATACTACTAGTGAATCGAATTGAATATTGAGCTAGACCAATATAGTATTATTTTATTTTTACATTTTCAAATTATAACGGATCCAGTGTTAATTAGCCATATATGTTTGAATCGAATCGAATCGGTGTGTCATAGATTGGTTTGAGTAGTAGTTCGCTAGTTAATTTGTGTACTAGTAATTTTGTGCAATTGAACTAAAGTTGGAATAAAAAATAAGAGAATTGAAAATTCCGCAGGCTATCATCGCAGTTGGAAGCGTTAGCTATAAATTCCCATTCTAGTCACTATTTTCTTGAAATTATATTTGATTGCAGAAAAAGTATAGTATTTTGTTAATAATTATTATTGTCAATTAGGGATAGGATCCCCTGCTGTGGCTGAAACACAACACTTCATGTTGTGGTTTAAAACGGCGGCGTTCCGTCTCTCTTCATACTCCATTTTTTTTTCCTTTTTGTTTTTGTTTTTTTTCATTTTCCTTCAAATAAAATGTATACGGCTGCTTTGTTTATAATATACTTAATAACCTTAATAATGATAATATAATTATGACATAATTAGTCATACTTAAAGTGGTAGTTAAAAAGAAACTAAAAAAATATGAAACCTAATTATAATATAATGAACTCCAACTAAAATGCTTAACTATTATTATTATTTTATAAAATATAAATACAGCCTGTTATGAGTAATTAATTAATCAAAATTAAATAGATATAAAAACGTTAATTAAGAAATAACCACCAATTAACATTAAAAAATAGAAAATTATTTGAAAAAGAAAAAGAAAACAAAATATAAAAAAAAATTATTGAAAACCTTAAAGTGGTGTCGTTTTGGGCCTTTTGGATGCACAACACCCTGCTGTGCAATATGCCCACAGGCCACAGCAGGGGATCCTATCCCATAGATAGGGCTGATATATGGGTACCATATATATCTACAATGGAAGTCTATTAAGTTATGGATTCTTATTAAATAAGGATTATATCTTGTGTAGGCTGCAAGCAATGATCCAAGACTCGAAGACTATATAAGAAGACCCAATTCATTCATAAACATTGTGGTGTGCTGATTGGTTTTAAAACTCGCACCTTCTGGTGTCGAGTACTTATGTTCCTACTGATGTTCCTCAATATCTATATCTATCTATCTCTATATAAAGAGGGAGTTTTCAATTGGAAATCAATTTGAAATTGATTTCGAGTGGCAATTTTGTAATTAACATATAATAGCATGGTTATTTGTTTTTATCAAAATTTAATCATGTGGTTTAAAAAGAAAAAACTACTTCCTCAAAATTAGGAATAGGCTAATAGTGGGATTTGAAAGTAATGCAAAATTGATTTATAAAATACTAATACACAGTTTTATTATTGTTGGGAACCCTCTGCACTTAGTTTTGATGATGTTATTTGAAAGCACAGTTAAGAGTTAGTTTTACTCTTTTCTAGAATAGACATTGATAGGAGCAATCTGCTATTGTATAGTGCAGATTGACACACTCATAACGGATTAGACAAATCGATCTAGCTTGTAAAGGATGATGATGTTCAGACGTGCTCTCCTATAGGAGATCGATCTGGCATCATGCTCTTTCATTAATCTACAAGTAGAAGACCAGCTCTCTATCATGGAGTATCCATTGAGCTGGTGCCTTGCTGCCTTGAGAGCGAGCTGCTTGGATAAACAGCTCGAGTCGTTCTGCCCTGGTGCCACGTTGGCTGCCAACTAGGACGATCCCCAATGGCTAGAAGTGAGTCAGCACCCATGGTGTCGGCACTCCAACGGCTAGTATTCAAATTCTAGACCTATAAATATTTCAGCCATCTAAAGATGTGATTCACGGGAATTTCATTTTTAAGAGCCAAAACTCGGCAGAAATCTCAATCTTTCACAGCCATCTCAACACTCGAAATACGATGAGAATTCTCAAGTGTTGATACCGAGGATAATTCTGACTCTGGAAATCATAGGAGTTCTTGAAGCGTTCACTGCTGCTTAAGAACTCTACAACCTTTCAACTTCAAAGTTCAATCCTTGTTCGTTGAAGAAGAAGAAGGTTCGAAGCTCCGCCATTGCTGAGAAGATCAAGCTCTGCAACTGGAAGAGTTAGTTAGCTTTTAGGCCCCATTTGGTAGCCAGGGAAACCTAGGAAAAGCCTAGATAAGAAAATTTATCTCGCCTTTTCCAGCATTTGGTATTTGATAAATATAATCCCATCGGCCCGCGAAATTGCTTGGGTCCGGACTAAATTCACTGTTACACTTGCATATACTATCCCGCCTCTACCCCGGGATAAGTTGTGATAAGTTTTTTATTTTCGATTTTAATTATCAATTTTTTATTTTCAATTTTGTTCTTTTTGCAAAATACAAAATATAATTTATATATATATATATATATTATTTTTATAAATTTCAATTTTGCATTTTCAATTTTGTTCTTTTTGCAAAATAAAAAAAATATATTTTTATAAATTTCAATTTTTTGCATTTTCAATTTTGTTCTTTTTGCAAAATACAAAAAAACAAAAAAAAAATATTTTTATAAATTTCAATTTTGCTTTTCTTTCAAGGGTAATTTCATATTTTTGTAATTTTGTCTTGATTTAAAACTATTCTACCAAACACACAATCCAAGATATATATGTTTGTACCAAACACACAATATATTTCTTATCTCAACTTATCATACATTTTTTATCTCAACTTATCACACATTTTCTTATCTGCCCTTTTCTCGGTATTTTTTTTATTAGGCAAACACAACACACACACACACACACACACACACACACACACACACGCACCCGAGGTGACTCGAACCCCCGACCTCTTAGTTGGAGGGGAAGCGTCTTACCAACTGAGCTGCGCTTCGTTGTCTGCCCTTTTCTCGGTATTGCTACCAAACGGGCCCTTAGTAGCTAAGTTAGGAAGAAAGTTGTAAGGGACTCACGGCCCCGTAATTCGTGCTTGGATTTCGACAAGTTAGTCTAAATTTGGGACTGGTAGTCAGCCAGTAAAAATAAGAGAGTGGTGAATCCAAAGGTAAAGGGATTATTAGGTTCGACGGAACCTGAGAGTTAGCTCTCTCTCCTTACTCTTTACTTTCAGTTTGTTATTATTCTTTTACTCGAACTAACAAGCATACATCAAGCATTCATCGAGCTCTTATATTGTTTTACACTTAAAAGGAATTTTCTAAGAGCTTCCAACAAACCACCAACTTCCACAAAACAAATCGTTCTGATAAGTTCGACAGCTCGCTGCTGAACTGACAAGAATGAGCTACACTCTGTATCGAGCTCCCTTCACACGAGCTGATTTGTCAAAAACATTTTAAATCAAAACTAGTTGGATAATTGGTGTATTCAAATTGTAAGTCATTATTCATTGTCTAATAATATAGTACTATAACTATTTTGATTGTAATATATTATTATCTGTACATCGCATAGGTGCGAAATCTAGTGTTATTAACATCAATAGATGTGTTTTATTGTTTCTGGTAGGTTTACCTCCATATTGTTTCTAACAGATGTATTCATACTAGAGGTCGTTTTAGTCTAGTATAGATTGTTGGGAACCTTTTCTCTCTTTGAACTAAATTTTGATAATGCTATTAGAAACCACACTTAGACAATAGCCTTTAATTGGAACAGGCTGGTCTCCGTGTTTGGATCAGTCGAGCTTAACCCGAACAGGTTGCTATGTAAAGGTCAAGGTTGGTAGTGCAACCTTGTACCTATTTTACTCAAACCTGTCATAACGTTCCTTTATATAATCTGTCTATGTAATCTGCTCCAACCAAACTCGAAGATTTCTTGCGAAGATTACAGAAGACTGAAGACAGTTCGAGGTATAGGAAGCGTGACCTGCAAAGTCCAACCTGAGCTATGGCTGAGGAACCTGTCCTCAACTAACGTCCATAATTGTGTCAGTGTACGGTTCTGCACATACTGACACACACAACGGCTCTATTACAAATGCTTCTCTATAAATACCTCAAGACATTCAAGAAAGAAAGCACGGGAAACTCAAATTACAAGCTGAAATGCTGTAGAAATCTCAAGCTAAATATTCACACAATCAACACTCGAAATCACTAGAGCTTTCCCAAGTGTTGATCTTTGTAGATTTCTATTCTTTCTAGAATCTGTCTTACTAGAACACAATCCACACTCTCACTACCATCACTGTTGATATTCAGTGTAGTTGATAGAGTTGTATTCCAAACGGTGATAGCTTTTCACAGCTTTCCAGTTTGATTATTAGTGCTAGTTGTTTAGCATTAGTAAGATTGTATGTAAGTTTGTATGTAAAGTTAGAAGAGACACGACTCAAGATTCGTGTTAGATTCAGTCTAAAGAGAGACTTGAATTTGGACTGGAACCTCCACTAGTGTTAAAAGGAGCGAAAAATCTCAAGTTAAGGGATTATAGATTCGACGGAATCTGGCGTGGACGTAGGAGCTGTTTACTCCGAACCACGATAAAAACTCGTGTTTCTCTATTCTTATCATCTGTTTTCACACAGTTTGCATGCTCACAACCTGCACGATTGTAACCTGTCTTGCATGTGCACTGTCTTTGAAAACTGTCTTTGAAAACTGTTTCTGAAAACTGTCTTTGAAAACTGTTAGCCACTTTCACAGTTTGCATGAACACTTGTTTGAACTAAAGTTTTCTTTGAAAACTGTGTTGAAAACTGTTAGCCAACCTTTCCACCAAACTTCCGCACGCAGGTTAGTTTTGCAAGCTCAGCAGTTCACTGTTTGAGCTGGAAAAACTAAACTGCTCTGATTAACTGAAGTGACGACTCAGTAAGATCAAATTGTTTTGAAAAGTCAAAACTGTTGGCTAATTGGTGTATTCCCCCCCCCCCATACACCAATATCTATTTATCGGGACCTACAAGTGGTATCAGAGCGGTGGTTCTTTTGACCACTGCTTCTGTATACTAGAAGCTTTTTGTGCTTTAGTGTCAAATTGAACTAGATCTCTGTGTCTGCAAACTGCGCATATATAAACTGTCAATATGGAAGCTTCACTTCTCCGTGTCTGTGAAGACTTTTCCATACAGGGTTATGAAGACTGGAGTTTTCGAATAAAGATGTGCCTCCAAGCTCATCATGTACTAATGTGGGACGTCATCGAGAATGGTCCCACACCCATCCTCGAACCCTACGAAACTGATGTATCAGGAGATAAAGCTTCTAAAGCAACGTATGTGCCAAAGATTAAAGATCCCAGAAAATACACAACTGAGGAAAGAAAGGAAGCTGGACTTGACAGATTCGCTAAAGGATTAATCTCGAGCACAGTTAAGGGCGTCCACCTGGCCAAGATAAGAAATCTTGAAACTGCCAAGGAGATGTGGGACACCTTAAAAGCAATAAGTCTTGGATCAACAGAGATGCTGGAAAATAAGCTGTCAGTGGCATGCAGTAAATTTGAAGAATTCAAAATGCAGCCAATGGAGACCATTGACCAGCTCAAGAACAGATTCACAATGATTACCTTGGAGATCGCGGCTCTCAAGAAAGATAAATACACTCAGCGCGAACTCAATCTCAAAGTAATCCAATCTCTTCCAGCAAGCTGGCATGTGTACAGTGCCATGCACCGCGGCAGGTCGGACATCAACAACCTGTCAACTGAGCAACTGTTTGATCTGCTCATCGGGAATGAGTTTGAAATGATCAGATTGCACGGGTCACAACAAACGTCTTCAAGCAAGAAGACTGAGCCCGAAAAGAAAGAAAAAGATGCTGCATTCAAAGCTGCATCAATTACAGAAGAAAGATCAATCCCAAAAGATCTATGCTCTAAAATGGAACAATTGTTGAAGGACTATGCACTTATGGCTAGAAGGAATGAAAAGCTTGAAAAACGCTTCAACAAATTCCGCAAATATCACAAAGATTTCAAGAGAAATCAAACCACCTCTTCTTCCGACAAGAAAGGTGAAGGTATAACTAAAACCTCAAAATTCAATTCTTCTAACACTCCAGAGGGCGGTTGTTTTGAATGTGGCAGACCAGGTCACTACAAGTCAGACTGCCCAGATCTTTCAAAGGCCGAACGCGAAGAGCTCCGTGCAAAAAGAGATCAAAAGCTTAAGGAGCAGCGCAGTGCCATGATCGCAGCTGAGGAAGAAGCCAAAGCCATTGCCACATTATCAGACTCAACCTCCTCCGACGAAGATGATGATGAACTGGACGAGGAGGAATGTCGCTTAGCCGACGAAGATTCTAAAAATGAGGAATGCTACATGGGAAAAGATCTCGATCTTGTTCAATACAAGGATGGGAAAACTCAAAGGAGGAAGCGAGCAGCTCGCGGGGCGATCTGGATCATCGACAGTGGATGCACAAAGCATATGACCTGCGACAAAAGCTTGCTTACAAACTTCATTGAATGTGATGGACCTCTAGTTGCTTTTGGAGGAGACTCTAAAGGGAAAACAAGAGGCTACGGTAATCTAATTGTTGGTAAAACAACAATATCTAATGTCACCTATGTTGAAGGTTTAAATCATAATCTCTTTTCTGTAAGCCAGTTCTGCTCAAATGGAAAAAGAGTACAGTTTTCTGCTAACAAGTGTGCTATAAAGAACAAGGAAGGAGAAGAAATTCTTCTTACCGGTATTTTGCAGGATAACTTGTACATAGTACAATGGTCAGATGAAAAAGAAACATGTCTGGTCACAAAATCTGCACCTGAAGTAAGCTGGTTATGGCACAAGAGACTGTCACTTGAACTTCAAAGCCATCAATAAGCTCGCTCGCAAGAAGCTCGCAGATGATCTTCCAGATCAAGTCTACTACAAAGATCATGTTTGTGAAGCCTGTCAAGCTGGAAAGCAGACCAAATCATCATTTCCAAGCATTGCAGCTCACAACACAAGTAGAATCTTGGAACTACTCCACTTGGATCTATTCGGTCCAGTGACTCCTAGAAGCATTAATGGTAAAAAGTATACTCTCGTTATTGTTGATGATTACTCACGATATACTTGGGTTATGTTCTTACATAAAAAGAAGGAGACACTAGTGGAGCTACCTGCGCTGCTCACCAAACTGTCAAAATTGAAGAACAAAAGTGTGATCTCAATCCGATCAGATCGCGGAACAGAATTTCTTAATCATATGATTGAATCATACTGCACCAAAAGTGGAATTACTCATCAAACTTCAGCAACTCGCACACCTCAACAGAATGGTGTTGTTGAACGACGCAACAGATCACTAAAGGAAGCAGCTCGCACGATGCTGAATGAAACCAATCTTCCCAAAAAGTTCTGGGCGGAAGCAATCAACACAGCTTGCTACACTCAGAACAAATCAGTCATTCATACAAGACATGGAAAGACTCCATACGAGCTGTGGAAGGATAAGAAACCTCGATTTAAATATCTTAAATCTTTTGGCTGTGTGTGTTACATTCATAATAATGGGAAATCACAGTTGAAAATGTTTGATAGCAAAGCAGATCCAGGAATATTTTTAGGATATTCAGAGATCAGCAAAGCTTTCAGAGTTTTTAATAAGAAAACTCATATTGTGGAAGTAACCCCACATGTTTTTGATGAATCTATTTGTGAGTACAGGGAGACCCAACCTGATGAAAGTACAGGTACAAGTCAAAATCAAACAGGCTCCAACACGCAGTTTCGAGATGAAATACTAATGTGGAGTCCAACCGACTTGGAAGAAGAAGAAACTGAGCCTGTGCAAGATTCTAATTCACAAAATCCACCAATTCAGCAAGGGGGAATGATCCAAGGGGGAACAGAAGCTCCTCCAACCAGCTCCTCTTCAACTGATCCAGAAACTTCAATGGAACCTGCAGTCAATGCAGAACTGTCAGTGGATCAACTTGCTGAACAACTTCAACAGCTTAACCCCTTCACTCCTCAACCTCTACCTGAGTTTGAAGTTCCCATACCAGACCCTGAACCAACTCTCACAGAAGAAGAAATCTCTCGACGAAGGAGATAGGTCGATGCTCATCCTGAAGATCTCATTGTTGGGAATCCAAGAGCAGGTGTGAAGACAAGGAGACAGATAGGTGAAAGTTGTCTACTAAGCTGTTATCTATCCTACTCTGAACCCAAAACTGTTGAAGAAGCTCTTGCCGACCACGACTGGGTTACAGCTATGCAAGAGGAACTCAATGAGTTTAAAAGAAATGAAGTATGGTCACTAGTTGATCGTCCTACACATCAAGGAGTGATTGATGTAAAATGG
Organism: Mentha longifolia; assembly: GCA_001642375.2. Classification (NCBI taxonomy): domain Eukaryota; kingdom Viridiplantae; phylum Streptophyta; class Magnoliopsida; order Lamiales; family Lamiaceae; genus Mentha; species Mentha longifolia. Next base: position 23,957,090 of record CM038110.1, on the reverse strand, counting down.
GTGTTCAGAAACAAGAAAGATGAGAATGCTGAAGTAATCAGAAACAAGGCAAGATTAGTTGCCAAAGGTTACTGTCAACAAGAAGGAATAGACTATGATGAAACCTACGCACCAGTAGCAAGATTAGAAGCAATAAGACTGTTTCTAGCATATACAGCTCATCAGAGATTCAAAGTCTATCAAATGGACGTGAAGAGTGCTTTCCTCAACGGAATCCTAGGAGAAGAAGTTTACGTTGAACAACCTCCAGGTTTCGAGGAAACAGGTCCAGAGAAAGTTTACAAACTGCACAAAGCAGTATATGGTTTGAAACAAGCTCCCAGAGCTTGGTATGAAACGTTGTCTACATTCCTACTGCATTCTGGTTTTAAAAGAGGATCAGTCGACAGAACATTATTTACCTTTAAGTACAAGGATGATATTCTTCTTGTACAAATTTATGTTGATGACATTATTTTTGGATCTAGGTCAAAATTTCTATGTGACAGGTTTGGAGAACTCATGAAGTGTGAGTACAAAATGTCCATGATGGGGGAGATGAACTTCTTCCTCGGCCTGCAGGTCAAGCAATCTGCGGATGGTATCTTTATTTGTCAATCCAAATATGCTAACGAGCTGGCAACCAAATTTGGTGTTCAAGATAGCAGACCTCTGAAGATTCTAATGATTACAAATGGCAAGATGGATCCAGATTCTGAAGGAAAACCTGCCAGCATAACTTTGTACAGGGGAATTATTGGTTCTTTACTTTATATTACTGCAAGTCGACCTGACATTTCTTTTGCAGTTGGAATATGTGCTCGGTATCAAGCTAATCCAAAGGAATCGCATCTAGAAGCAGCCAAGAAAATCCTTAGATATGTCAAGGGAACTGCAAACTTCGGTTTATGGTACCCTTGTGATGATAATTTTGAACTAACTGGCTATGCAGATGCAGATTATGGAGGATGCAAACTGGATAGAAAGTCCACATCAGGGACCTGTCAGTTTCTTGGAAGCAAGTTAATATCTTGGTTCTCAAAGAAGCAAACTTCAGTTGCTACTTCAACAACGGAAGCTGAGTACATGGCAACAGCAAGCTGTTGCGCACAAATTCTTTGGTTGAAACAACAACTCAAAGATTATGATGTCACTGTTCAAAAAGTTCCTATCTTTTGTGACAGCACAAACGCCATAGCTCTCACTGTGAATCCTGTCTACCACACCAGATGCAAGCATATTGATATAAGGCATCATTTCATAAGAGATCATGTGGAAAAACAAGATATAACAGTTGAGAAAATCCATACTGACATCCAAAGAGCCGATATTCTAACAAAACCTCTCATGGAAGAGAGATTCAAAATGCTGTGTGGAAAGCTTGGAATGCTCAGAATGGATACACAGCCTAAGTCAGAGAATGGCAGCAGTTCACTAGCACAGGTCAGCCAAGAGCAGACTGACTTGGAAACTGCATACTAACAAAGAGGCAGTTCACTAGTACAGAACAGCCAAAGACAGACAGACCTGGAAACTGCAGCTCACGAGAAGTAGTGAGGTGACACGCAGTTTGAAACCACAAATTGCGTTGAAAGTCAACAATCACCGGTCAACCTTTAAGGGGAAACTGGAGATATCGTATCAATCTCCATTTAAATCTTAGCTGAAAATTATTTCCTCTACCCATATATTCTGTCATATATGTTTTCTTTCTGTTAAGAATTTGAAAAGTTTTTCACGAAAAACAAGGAATGCATATCTGTTTATCATATCCTGACCGTTGGAGGTCTATAAATAGAAAGAATATTCTTGATTTCATTACGCGTTTCTTGAAATCCTTTGAAATCAAATTTCAAAAATTACCTTCACTCTCTCTAAGAAATTTCTTTCGTTCTTTCATCTTCATAAACTTAGAATTTCAAAATCCTCACTCTCTCTCCACAAAAATGTCTACAGATTCATTGAATGCTCAAGTGAAGAAAGCAACCCCTCTCATCTTCATTGAGAAAGTTGTTGTGCTAGACTCGTATGGATACAGAGGTTTGGATCAGATGATTGAGACTATCACCAATGTGATGGTTTCTTCAACATCATCACTCAACATCCACGAATGACACTACCGGAAAGTGTTGCTTATTTGCTGTGTTCTCTGGAATCAATAGCCGGAGACCCCGCAACGGCAACTTTTCTCATCAACAGCGAAGAAGAGCGGCGTTATCTTCTTCCTCTCGTCCTTCAAACCTACAGGTTATCAGATACAGGGGCTATCACAACGGTTGATGATGTGCCCATAAAATCCGTCAACGATGTATATCAACAAGCTCTGTTCGAGCCCAAGAAGATCTATGATCAGAGAACTTTCAACCTGCCACGATCTGAAGTCCGAGTACAGATTTATGTTCGAGTTCGTTCACAACGTGTTCTTCTCTTACTTAGGCTCGAACGAATCTGTCACTCTATCGAAGTTTAAACTGCTAACTGCTGTGGTGAAGCAGTTACATGTTAACTGGGCCAGATTACTAGTCAATCTGTTCATCAAGGAAGCTGCAGAGCTACCTGCTAGGATCAAGGCCAACATGCAACTTCGTCATGGCACCAAGCTCTCTATCATTCTGCAGAGAACGCTTACAAATCGCGTATGGCGTGTCTGCACTGGATTTCCTGACGACAAGCTTGTTCCTCACACCTGCAATCAGTTGATCATGATTCTTGGCATCTTGCCTCACAAGATCAACAAGGCCAAAGGTGCAGCCAAGCTTCTGCTCACAGAAATGCGTGACTCAAAGATAGATGTAGCTGAAGATGATAGCTGTGAAGCTGATGAAGAAGACAGCATCCAGACTGAGTCAGTCAGAAAAGGAAAGAGGAAGCTGGAGGATCTGCAATCTGCGCCCTCTCAGAAGCGCATCACTCGATCTACAGCAGCAACCTTTGTGGAGGCAGATCTCACACCACCTGCGAAATCACCGCAACCTGCCTCTCCACAGGTTGGAGTGAAACCTGCTGTCGAACAGTCCCCTCCAGGCACCCCTCCAGGTTTCCCAGTCCAAAGCTCAGTCCCAAGCTCCTGTCACTGAAGCTCCTACATCCTCTCTCAACAGCTCCATAGCAGTGGACCAGATGTTAGCGTTCTACAAAGCAGAGTTTCTTAAGATGTCTCGAAGGCTCAACATGCTGGAATTGGAGAGCAAGCTGTATATTGATGAAAAGGTTGCAGCCTTGCAAACTGAGAACGCCAAGCTGTGGGAATTCATCAAAGCTCACATTGGTGAAAAGGATGCACAAGAGCAGTTCACAAAGGACAGTCCAACTAGATAAGAGCTGTGAACTCATAACCAATGGAACCTTTCTGATCAGAAACTGTGAATAAGACAGTTTGAATAGGGAAGTGTAATGGATGACCTGTATTAGTCTCCATTTTCTTAATCAAGTTCTATATATGTCAATGATATGCCTTAATATTTCATATATTCAAGCCTCATTAAAATATTTTTGCTTCAATTAATCAATTATATACCTTATCAATCATTTTCATTTATTGAAGCATGTATTTTGATATTTATTGAAATCTTTGTTAAGGATATTCTGACACAGTACTTAACATTCTTGCTTTACTTTCCATGTATGTCAAAAAGCGCATGCAAAGTCTCAAATCCGCATTTAATGCGAGGCGACGGTTGAGTGATAGGGTAGTTCGAGTGGGATACACAATCAATCCCACGCGCCCACTATCTCACGGATTTCCAGGGATTCAATCCCATCCGTTGAACGGTTGATTTGCTTCAATCTCAACCGCCCGCTTTATCTTTTAAATAAGAATGTAACTGTGCATCATCGTTCCCAAATTCAATTTCTGCATTCTTCCGCCATTTTTCTCTGCAACTCTCTTTCAAAATTTCCCAAATTCACGTTCTCATTTAGACATTCTTGAAACTGTGGAGATCTTGTATCACAAGCCAATGAGTTTAATTTTGGACGTTCCGGATACAGATCTGGAAGCAGTTTACCAGAAAGCTCTCATGCAGCCTGCAACCCAGTATGATGGAAAGAGGTTCTCGCGCCCTCTGTTAAGACCTGCGTAGAGAGCCCTCTTTGACTTCGTTCACAAAGTTTTCCTTGGTTACTCTGGTAACCACGACGTTGTCACTCCAGCGAAGTTTAGAGTGATGACTGCAATCGTGCAGCGTCTAAACGTGAACTGGGCCCAATTTCTCCTCGAGCTCCTAAATGAAGAAGTCAAGTAGCTCTCAATCACTTATGAAGGCGAAGTGGTGACCGATTTCCGCATTGCCAGGAATCTACGCCTAGGCACCAAAATATGCTCTCTCATTCACTGCCTCCACCCCAACCTCAACTGAGTGGAATGACTTATTTCAACAAGGAGAAGGTCCCCAAGGACCAGAAGCAGCTCGAACTAATAATTGATGTCGACATGACCGTCTTTGCCAAGAATGATGATGTGGTAAAGCCGTTCCTGTACGACATGGGTCGATCTAACCCAGCTTGGGTACCACCAGAGCAGCGTGACGTTCGGAGAAAGAGACAGCTTGCCCCTAGCAAGCAGCTGGACAGACCTTCCAAGTCTGTGCGCATCAAATCTCCAACTCCCATATCACGCAGGTTGCATACGGAGTTTGCCTCCGTAGAAGTTCAGCACCAACCTGCTCGTCAAACCCTTGAAGACATCCAAGAACAGACAGTTCTCGATGCACAGGTTTCAATACCAGTACCCTCTGTTCGTGATATCTTTCAGTCAACAGCTACGGAGCAAGCTGGTCAAAGTCACAGCGAATCTCAACTGGAGGATAACACAGATTTCGAGGAAGAAAATCCTGATACCTCCATCGTCATCCACCAGCAGTCTGGTGAAGCTTCTCATCATCACAGCTCGCCTCCAGAGCTTGACCTCCATCTTATCCTTTCATCTGATGATGATGTAGAAGAGGATCCGATCAAGACTGCAGCTGCCATGTTGGTCAACTCCATCGAGATCGAAGCTGAGAAGACTGTCATGGAGTCCTTTCCCAGAATTGATCTAACTCCAGAGACCAGGCAGCTGGCAATTCGGCTACGTGCTCTGCTCGATGGGAAGGATAGATCGTACTGTGATTTGAAGTCCATCTTCTTTATCCACCCCATTGAATAGCTAGAGATTGAAGAGCACAACCTTGGGAAGTATTTTGGCTATGCTTCCATCCCTGAAGCTCGCGACTGCTTCAAGAAGTTCGTCCTCTCTAGGATGAAGAGAGAGGCCAAGGTACTCAGTGTCGACTTGAAACCTTTCTAATCTCACGATTGACACTCTTACAATGACAGGTTTCTGGAGGATGAAGAATTCAGTCCGATTCCTTCTCCATCCCAGAACAGCGGAGACGCAGTGTCCGATCATGATCGTGTACCGGTCTATTCTGTAGCAACCGGAGGAACTCCTCTCACTGCTGTGCACGCAGATTTGAAGAAATTCATCATTGAGGAAGTTTCCAAGGTGAAGGCCACCGAGGTCGCCGAACACCAGAAGATTGCGGACAAAATTGACGCAATGGACACAGCAGCATCTGCCATGCTGTCAAACATCAAGGCTGAGATGCCACAGGTCATCAGGGAAGAAGTGGCACGCCAGTTCGAAATCTTCCTCTCCACGCGACTGAAAGCTGCTATGGACAAGCTGATTCCCAACCAACTATCTGAACTAAAGGTCGCCTACACATCTTCAGTTGACAACCTGCGATATGAGTTTGAACAGCTCAACCAGCTTGTCAACAACTTCTCTTCAAAGCTCGCACAAGCTTCATCTAGCTCTCTAAAGAAAGAAGAAGAAATGCAAGGGAACATCAACTCCCTCCTCCAGTTTAAAGAGAAAATCAGCACTGACCTGTCCTTAATCTCCAATGAGCAAGCCTCTCTCAATACCACTGTTCAACAATTAATTGATAATGCCGAAAAGGGGGAAGGGAAAGGCAAACGCACTGCTGCTAAAGCAAAAGGCAAGGAGAAAAAGGTCACCCAACCTCCTTTGACTCAATCAGAAGCTGCTCCGCCTGTAACAGCTGTCTCTCAACCTGCTGCCCAGAAGCTGTCTGAACAAGAAAGGGCACAGGGTGAGGCCTCTCTTATTCGTCTGATGGCAGAAGCTGGCTACACCGCAGATGAATGCGAGGATGAAGGCAAGCAGAAGCTGTTCCTCGAAGATATGAGGAAACAGAGAGCAAGGGACAAAGCTCGCATTAGAAGCTTTCGAGGTCTTGAAAGCTGCAAGGATCAAGCTGACAAGAGAGAGCCAACTGATTGGCTACCAGTGGAAGATCAGCCTTTGTGGGACGAGTTCCTGAATCAGTTCATCTTACACCACTACTGGTTGCAGGTTGATGCTCGCTACACTGGTGATTCCAAAACTGCCTTTTACAACTGGATGCAAGCTTTTCCTGACCGAGATTTAATTAAAAGAGTCCGTGCGAAAGCTACAGAGGCGAAGGTCACGATCAATCCGCCCAAAATAGAAACCTTCCAACCTCCTACTGTCTGCGGCACTGATACTCCAGATATCGACCGGATCAATACTTTCATAAGGAATATCTCAACTCAGTACGGTTGCAAGACCACAGGCTGTGATAAGTACAAGTCGATCCGTGACAGTATCTACGCAGCTATAGGATCTGTAAGCAAGGAGAAGATCGCTGAAGAGAGATTCAAAACTGTGAGGAAGTGACGATTGTTCTCTTTCATTTGTTATATCAACTCTGTAATCTGTGTACATCAATTCAGTTGATATTATAAATGAAAAATGATCATATTTCGTTCCTGATGACAAAATCTCATTGTCCAGGCCTCTGCATGTTATGCTTTAAATTTCCTAACACTTTTTCTCATGCAGCTGGCTGAACTTCAAACCTTGGTTATATTTTTGGTAAAGTTCAAAACTTCTAAGTCAAGATGTAAAGTGTGGGTTTCGGCATTATCAAAAAGGGGGAAATTGTTGGGAACCTTTTATCTCTTTGAACTAAATTTTGATAATGCTATTAGAAACCACACTTAGACAATAGACTTTAATTGGAACAGGCTGGTCTCCGTGTTTGGATCAGTCGAGCATAACCCGAACAGGTTGCTATGTAAAGGTCAAGGTTGGTAGTGCAACCTTGTACCTATTTTACTCAAACCTGTCATAACGTTCCTTTATATAATCTGTCTATGTAATCTGCTCCAACCAAACTCGAAGATTTCTTGCGAAGATTACAGAAGACTGAAGACAGTTCGAGGTATAGGAAGCGTGACCTGCAAAGTCCAACCTGAGCTATGGCTGAGGAACCTGTCCTCAACTAACGTCCATAATTGTGTCAGTGTACGGTTCTGCACATACTGACACACATAACGACTCTATTACAAATGCTTCTCTATAAATACCTCAAGACATTCAAGAAAGAAAGCACATGAAACTCAAATTACAAGCTGAAACGCTGTAGAAATCTCAAGCTAAATATTCACACAATCAACACTTGAAATCACTAGAGCTTTCCCAAGTGTTAATCTTTGTAGATTTCTATTCTTTCTAGAATCTGTCTTACTAGAACACAATCCACACTCTCACTACCATCACTGTTGATATTCAGTGTAGTTGATAGAGTTGTATTCCAAACGGTGATAGCTTTTCACAGCTTTCCAGTTTGATTATTAGTGCTAGTTGTTTAGCATTAGTAAGATTGTATGTAAGTTTGTATGTAAAGTTAGAAGAGACACGACTCAAGATTCGTGTTAGATTCAGTCTAAAGAGAGACTTGAATTTGGACTGGAACCTCCACCAGTGTTAAAAGGAGCGAAAAATCTCAAGTTAAGGGATTATAGATTCGACGGAATCTGGCGTGGACGTAGGAGCTGTTTACTCCAAACCACGATAAAAACTCGTGTTTCTCTATTCTTATCATCTGTTTTCACACAGTTTGCATGCTCACAACCTGCACGATTGTAACCTGTCTTGCATGTGCACTGTCTTTGAAAACTGTTAGCCACTTTCACAGTTTGCATGAACACTTGTTTGAACTAAAGTTTTCTTTGAAAACTGTGTTGAAAACTGTTAGCCAACCTTTCCACCAAACTTCCGCACGCAGGTTAGTTTTGCAAGCTCAGCAGTTCACTATTTGAGCTGGAAAAACTAAACTGCTCTGATTAACTGAAGTGACGACTCAGTAAGATCAAATTGTTTTGAAAAGTCAAAACTGTTGGCTAATTGGTGTATCCCCCCCCCCATACACCAATATCTATTTATCGGGACCTACATAGATTATCCTTGAATAGTGTTTATTCAAATGCTCGTTAGGACTTTTTTTTTTTTTTTAAATCTTATGAACATGTACCATCTGCCGGTGGTTGCAGCCTGCAGTGAGTGGCTCATAGTGTAATTTACGCTTGAAAAATGGAGTTGTAAGCATGTGTAGATGTGACATGGTTGAGTCCTTTTTTGTAAGATCTTAAAGCATCTCTACTCCACAATAGTGGTTTATCTTCATCAGATTTTGTCCCCCAGATATAGGTGATAAGACATAGGTCCAGAGCCGGACTTGACTCAAGGCTCACAAGGCCCATGCCTTGGGCCCCAAAACTTTGGGGGCCCACTTTTTTATTTTATTTTAATTATTGCAATTATTATTCAATCTTAATTTTTGGGAATAATTATTTAATCAGCTTATACATAATGCAAAACAAAAAAAAGAGAGAGAGAAACACATCTTCCTTTCTTAATATTTAAAGAGGGCCAAAATGTTTATATTTCCTACAAGATTTTGTTAACTATGTAGTTGCATTAGCTAAAAAATGTTTCTCGAAGTTGAAGTTGATTAAGATCTATCTATCATCAACTATGTTGTAAAATAGGTTAAATGGGGTGGCTATGTTATCAATTGAAAAAAAAATGGTTGATGAGTTAGATTACACATATTTGACAAATATTTATGCATCTAAAACTGTGAGGCGCGTTATGTTGAGGATAAAGTAAGAAATTATTTCCCTACTATAATGATTATTGTTATATCTTCTATTATTCTTTTGTACGTATTTTTTTCGTTACTAAAGGGCCCATTTTTTTGTTTTCGCCTAGAGCCTCACAGAGTACAGGACCGGCCCTGCATAGGTGTTATCACTGAACTGTGTTACTAAATTATTGTGTTCTTTAATGTTTTTATTTGTTGTTCTTGATATTAAGAACATAAACATGAACACGAACGGAAACGTGGTGAATCGGATTACACAAAATTTTACATTTCATTAAACAACAATTCACAATAAAATTTCAATCAAACATGACTTTCTTTGGAGAAATGATATTGAAATCCACATGAGATTTCTTTTACAACTTTAGTACCGTTTATTAAAATCAATTTTTCTAGATATACTTTTCATTTTTTTCTTGAATTTCGATTTAATATACTTAATTTAATGTTACACTGATTAACTAAGTTTTATTAATAAAAATATGATTTGAATATATTTTTCAGCATTTAATTTTATTTTTTAATATTTAAACTTCAATAATTCTAAAAAAAAATTAATTTAATTAGTGAGCTTTACTTGGTTAATATGAAATTAGACAAATATTAATTTTGATACATATAGTAGTTAAAATAGAGGACACATGCGATTCAAATTATCCTAATCATGCACTAAACAGTGTATAAGTACTATAACACACAGCTCTATGACTACTGGCCACCGACGTTTTAATATGAACTAAAACTCTTTCCACGAGGCCCAATTACCATTAAAAAAAAATCTGCTTGGATTGAAAAAAAAAATGTTTAACAAAAAATAATACCCCAAAAATAATTATTAATTAGGTTTCACAAATTTAAGTAGGATTTATAATTATTTTTATTATATAAAAGTTAATTTGATTGATTAAAATGGGGTTCATAAATTTATAATTAGGATCTATAAAACTCGTAATTTTTAGTTATGATTCAATACTCTCGATCTCTGTCCACAAAGAGTTCGATACAGTTTCATTTTAGGCGTACATGAAAAGTTTGATATTTCCATTTCAGTACAGGGCCCCATACCTTTTAGTATTCTTCTCTTTTCATTATTTACACAAAAAATAAAATAATAATAATAATAATAATAATAATAATAATAATAATAATAATAATATCACCAATTTAATTAGTAATTCACTTTATCATTGAACTGTATTACTAAATTATTGTGTCCTTTAATATTTTTATTTGTTGTTCTTGATATTAAGAACATAAACTTTGTTGTTCTAGATATTAAGAACATAAACATGAACACGAACGGAAACGTGGTGAATCGGATTACACAAAATTTTACATTTCATTAAACAACAATTCACAATAAAATTTCAATCAAACATGACTTTCTTTGGAGAAATGATATTGAAATCCACATGAGATTTCTTTTACAACTTTAGTACCGTTTATTAAAATCAATTTTTCTAGATATACTTTTCATTTTTTTCTTGAATTTCGATTTAATATACTTAATTTAATGTTACACTGATTAACTACGTTTTATTAATAAAAATATGATTTGAATATATTTTTCAGCATTTAATTTTATTTTTTAATATTTAAACTTCAATAATTCTAAAAAAAAATTAATTTAATTAGTGAGCTTTACTTGGTTAATATGAAATTAGACAAATATTAATTTTGATACATATAGTAGTTAAAATAGAGGACACATGCGATTCAAATTATCCTAATCATGCACTAAACAGTGTATAAGTACTATAACACACAGCTCTATGACTACTGGCCACCGACGTTTTAATATGAACTAAAACTCTTTCCACGAGGCCCAATTACCATTAAAAAAAAATCTGCTTGGATTGAAAAAAAAAATGTTTAACAAAAAATAATACCCCAAAAATAATTATTAATTAGGTTTCACAAATTTAAGTAGGATTTATAATTATTTTTATTATATAAAAGTTAATTTGATTGATTAAAATGGGGTTCATAAATTATAATTAGGATCTATAAAACTCGTAATTTTTAGTTATGATTCAATACTCTCGATCTCTGTCCACAAAGAGTTCGATACAGTTTCATTTTAGGCGTACACGAAAAGTTTGATATTTCCATTTCAGTACAGGGCCCCATACCTTTTAGTATTCTTCTCTTTTCATTATTTACACAAAAAAATAAAATAATAATAATAATAATAATAATAATAATAATAATAATAATATCACCAATTTAATTAGTAATTCACTTTATCATTGAACTGTATTACTAAATTATTGTGTTCTTTAATATTTTTATTTGTTGTTCTTGATATTAAGAACATAAACTTTGTTGTGCTAGATATTAAGAACATAAACATGAACACGAACGGAAACGTGGTGAATCGGATTACACAAAATTTTACATTTCATTAAACAACAATTCACAATAAAATTTCAATCAAACATGACTTTCTTTGGAGAAATGATATTGAAATCCACATGAGATTTCTTTTACAACTTTAGTACCGTTTATTAAAATCAATTTTTCTAGATATACTTTTCATTTTTTTCTTGAATTTCGATTTAATATACTTAATTTAATGTTACACTGATTAACTAAGTTTTATTAATAAAAATATGATTTGAATATATTTTTCAGCATTTAATTTTATTTTTTAATATTTAAACTTCAATAATTCTAAAAAAAATCTAATTTAATTAGTGAGCTTTACTTGGTTAATATGAAATTAGACAAATATTAATTTTGATACATATAGTAGTTAAAATAGAGGATACATATATTAATTATGAAATTAGACAAATTATCCTAATCATGCACTAAACAGTGTATAAGTACTATAACACACAGCTCTATGACTACTGGCCACCGACGTTTTAATATGAACTAAAACTCTTTCCACGAGGCCCAATTACCATTAAAAAAAAATCTGCTTGGATTGAAAAAAAAATGTTTAACAAAAAATAATACCCCAAAAATAATTATTAATTAGGTTTCACAAATTTAAGTAGGATTTATAATTATTTTTATTATATAAAAGTTAATTTGATTGATTAAAATGGGGTTCATAAATTTATAATTAGGATCTATAAAACTCGTAATTTTTAGTTATGATTCAATACTCTCGATCTCTGTCCACAAAGAGTTCGATACAGTTTCATTTTAGGCGTACACGAAAAGTTTGATATTTCCATTTTAGTACAGGGCCCCATACCTTTTAGTATTCTTCTCTTTTCATTATTTACACAAAAAAATAAAATAATAATAATAATAATAATAATAATAATAATAATAATAATAATAATAATAATATCACCAATTTAATTAGTAATTCAGTTTATCATTGAACTGTATTACTAAATTATTGTGTTCTTTAATATTTTTATTTGTTGTTCTTGATATTAAGAACATAAACTTTGTTGTTCTAGATATTAAGAACATAAACATGAACACGAACGTAAACGTGGTGAATCGGATTACACAAAATTTTACATTTCATTAAACAACAATTCACAATAAAATTTCAATCAAACATGACTTTCTTTGGAGAAATGATATTGAAATCCACATGAGATTTCTTTTACAACTTTAGTACCGTTTATTAAAATCAATTTTTCTAGATATACTTTTCATTTTTTTCTTGAATTTCGATTTAATATACTTAATTTAATGTTACACTGATTAACTAAGTTTTATTAATAAAAATATGATTTGAATATATTTTTCAGCATTTAATTTTATTTTTTAATATTTAAACTTCAATAATTCTAAAAAAAATCTAATTTAATTAGTGAGCTTTACTTGGTTAATATGAAATTAGACAAATATTAATTTTGATACATATAGTAGTTAAAATAGAGGACACATGCGATTCAAATTATCCTAATCATGCACTAAACAGTGTATAAGTACTATAACACATAGCTCTATGACTACTGGCCACCGACGTTTTAATATGAACTAAAACTCTTTCCACGAGGCCCAATTACCATTAAAAAAAATTCTGCTTGGATCGAAAAAAAATTGTTTAACAAAAAATAATACCCCAAAAATAATTATTAATTAGGTTTCACAAATTTAAGTAGGATTTATAATTATTTTTATTATATAAAAGTTAATTTGATTGATTAAAATAGGGTTCATAAATTTATAATTAGGATCTATAATTTTTTTAACTCGTAATTTTTAGTTATGATTCAATACTCTCGATCTCTGTCCACAAAGAGTTCGATACAGTTTCATTTTAGGCGTACACGAAAAGTTTGATATTTCCATTTCAGTACAGGGCCCCATACCTTTTAGTATTCTTCTCTTTTCATTATTTACACCAAAAAAAAAAAAAAAATAATAATAATAATAATAATAATAATAATAATTTCACCAATTTAATTGGTAATTTACTTTCTCTCTAGTGTACCCCACACCTCTCATTCAAAAACTTTATAAACCATGTACTCCCTTTGTCCTCCATTTACTGAATCTGTTTTTTTGCACGTGTTTCCACGCTTCTTGATGATGAGTTTTAAAATGGATTTTTGAAAAAAAAAATCTTTTACGGGATACTTGGACAATCGTAGTATCCTGTAAATGAAAAAAAAAATCAAAAATCCATTTTAAAACTCATCATCAACAAGCGTGGAAATACGTGCCGAAAAAAAAGTTCAATAAATGGAAGACAGATAGAGTATTAATATTATTATTAACAAACCGTGCCATAAAGAGTGTATCAAACTCTTCAATGACTGAGAGAATATTAATATTTATTTAGGGAACTAAGAAACTTCATTCATTAATGGATACTCATTGTTAGTATTAAATTAAATCAAATGGGGATTCTCACTAGAGGTGCCCACGGTTCGGAACTGGAACCGAACTGGCGATTCCGGTTCCAAGATGGCTGGAACCGGAACCGAATCGGAAAGTCACGGTTCCGGTTCCGGTTTGGTTTCGGTTTCGGTTTCGGTTCGAACTGGAAAAGAACCGCCTTTATTTATTTTATTTTATTTTATTTGTTCGATTATGATTTATGCTTCATTGTTTATAGATCCAATTTTAATTGTAAGAAAATTCAAATTATTAAATGTAAAAAAATACTTGAGAAAGTGAGATTGTTTAAAAAAAATATATTATTAATCCTAAATCCATGGATATCACATGTCGATTCCAAAGGCCAAGCCTCGTTATAAACTATGTAAGGAAAAAGAGTACTCGTCTAAGCATTTTAAGAGACCACTACATATTGTCAAAATCAAAATCGTCGTCGAAATCATTTCTTTTCTTCAGAGGCAACGGTGTCGGTTTCTGCTTCGGTGGTACTGATTGGATCATGTTCAAAGACCTCATCCCATTTTATTTTATTTTTTTGCATTTCTCATTACTAATATCATACTTAATAATTATTATTATGTGTATAAATTTTATTTATATTTAATACCTTTTTTCACAATATTTTTTGTATTTAAAAGCATCTACAATTAATTTCACTTTGATGACAATATGACATCTTTTATACGAATTATGTAATTTGTCATCTTCAATTCTTCATCATCATGTGACATTGTTTATTATTAATTTAAAGATATTTTTTATACTAGTCTTCTTTATTTTAGCTTATTAAATTTAAATGATAAAGCTATTTAACTTTACGAATAAAAACATTTTCATATAAAAAAGTGTAACACACTAAATCACTAATCAAATGTTACATCAAATAAGTATACAAATACAAGTATAATATTGAAACATAAAATAAAATTAGAATTAAAAAAAAAAAACCCTGGTTCTTTTCGGTTCCGAAATGAACCGAACCGAAGGTTCCCGGTTCCAAAGTTTCGGAACAGAAACCGAATCGACGGTTCCTTCGCTTCCTCGAGACGGTTCGGAACCGCCGGTTCCGATTCCGGTTAAAAACCAACGATTCCGATTCGTTTCCGGTTCTGGTGGACACCTCTAATTCTCACTATCATAAATCAAGAAAATTTGATTTTGACCTGTAAGGTAGCGTTGAAGATTCAAATCGTGATTAAATCCAAGTCAACTATATGGTACTATTAGTCAATAGTAATATCTTAATACACATTGCCCACCAAAACCTTAGTCGTCTTAGAAAATCTCGACATTATTTTAGGACTTGGAAACTAAAATACCTTTTTCCGAAAACAGAAGATGCATACGACCCGAAATACAATTAAGGGCATTGATCGAACTTATCTTCGTAAGGTAATTAATGAACGTCAATAAGGAATATATCGAGCACGCAAAGTAAAAGAAACACAAGGGATTTACGTGGTTCGATCTATTAGAATAGATCTACATCCACGGAGCAAGAGTATGGATCTTTATTGCTAGTATGAGTAGTGATTACAAGATTGTTCCCCCTTCTCAATCTATTCTAAACCCCTATTTATAGGTAATTACATGGAGTTTAACTATAATACAAAGTCTTCTCCTATTTAGACTCTGGCTTGATCCTCTTATTAGGGATAGACACCGAGCTTCTATATCTCTCTTGGAGCTTGAGTTGTAGTCGATGTAGGAGTCTTGATTGCCTTGGTGAAGAAGTTTCTCTTAGTTGGGTCGAGCTGCGTAGGCCAAGCTTAACTGTCGGGGCCCAATTATATTGGGCTTGATGCTTGGGCCTAGGAGCTAGGCCGTATCCTATCACATCCCCCCCCCCCCAAAAAAAAGATGTAGAAGCGATGGTGTGATTTAGGGGAAATAGTTGAGGTATGAGTAGTCTAAAGTACGTTGCCCCGTCAAAAGTAGAATTGATGAAGTCAATCGTGTACCGCCTCGTTAAGAAGAGGTCAAAGAAAAGTATGTTGCCTCGTCGAAAAATAAATTTGACGAAGTCAATCGTGTACCGCCTCATTAAGGCGAGGTCGAAGAAAAGTCCGTTGCCCCGTCAAAAAATAAATTCGACGAAGTCAATCGTGTACCGCCTCGTTACGACGAGGTCGAAGAAAAGTACGTTGTCCCATCAAAAAATAAATTCGACGAAGTCAATCGTGTGCCGCCTCGTTAAGACGAGATCGAAGAAAAGTACGTTGCCCCGTCGAAAAATAAATTCGACGAAGTCAATCGTGTACCGCCTTGTTAAGACGAGGTCGAAGAAAAGTACGTTGCCCCGTCGAAAAATAAATTTGACGAAGTCAATCGTGTACCGCCTCCTTAAGACGAGGTCGAAGAAAAGTACGTTGCCCCGTCGAAAAATAAATTCGACAAAGTCGAGTTCGGCTCGTCCTGTCAAAAGACGAGGTAAAAAGAAATGTCTTGCGGCTCGTCCTCGTTTTTAAACGAAGGTAGGTCGTCCTCATTTTTAAACGAAGGTAGTTCGACCTCATCATAAGATGAGATTTAGGCTTTAGATAGCTTGACCTCGTCATCAGACGAGGTTTAGGCTTTAGATAGCTCTACCTCGTCGTAGGACGAGGTTTTGGCTTTAGATAGCACGACCTTGTCATCAGACGAGGTTTAGGCTTTAAATAGCACGACCTCGTCATTAGACGAGGTTTAGGCTTTATATAGCACGACTTTGTCATTAGACGAGGTTTAAGCTTTAAATAGCACGATCTCGTCATTAGACGAGGTTTAGGCTGGTCTTCATTTTAAACAAAGGTAATTCGTCCTTGTTTTTAACGAAGGTAGTGCCTCCTCATTTTAAACAAAGGTAGTTCGTCCTTGTTTTTCACGAAGGTAGGCTTGAGGTTCCTTATTTGTCGAATTTATCGATAGGGGTGGTCCCTTTACGCGCGTTTGAATTTTACCCAATTTTGGGGTTTTGTTCATCCTCGAAAGTGTATTATGTCATCCTCGTCAGGATTTTTAATTATAAGGGCGAGATAATATGCATAAGTAGAAGAGAGATGTGCAAGATGATGTATGCAAGACCCTAAAAAGACGACCTAAATGACCTAAATGAACTATATGAAGAAAACGAAAATTACTCTCGACCACTTATGCAAAGTATCTCTTTAAATAAGTAATATGTCATGCACCGTGTATTTACTTACTGGATAAGTGGGCGAGCTTGTATGACCCTTTGCCGAGGACTTCTTCAACTCGGTGAGGTCATTCCCATGTGGCTTCTAGCTTGCCGAGCCTTGCAGCCTTGCTGACTTCGTTATTTCGAAGAACGAGGTCGCCTACTTGGAATTGTTTGTACTAGATAGCTCACTTCGTCATAAGACGAAGTTTTGGCTTTAAGTAGCTCACTTCGTCATAAGACGAAGTTTGGCTTTAAGATAGCTCGACCTCGAACTCGACTTCGTCGAACTCGATTCATGGTCGGAGATAGGGCTGAAATCGATCTATGGCTTCGATTTTTCAACATGCAAAACCGGATTCAGTTTTTAGACTTAGATCAGCTGCTGCCGTTTCGGTCATTTTTCCATCAGATCTGAATAATAATCGTGAAATCGACTCATGGACTTTGTTCTCCTCGCCGAGACAAAGAGATGTATGGGTGGATCGCTCGTTTTGGTTGAGAAACAACGGAGAAATCCGCCGAAAAAGATGAACAAATTGTGATTTCACGAGTCGTGCAGCAGCACGAACTTCCAGATGCGATTCCCGCCGCACCGGTAATCGGCTTTCGACGGGCAACCTACCGTTAGAATCCTCTCGACGAGTAGAACATGTTTGGAGGTGGTTTCGTCCGATTTGGTGGTGATTTCAGTCCGGAATTGGTGAATAACAGATGTTGCTCCGAACAAATAGCGATTTCGCGAGTCGTGCAGCAGCACGAACTTCCAGACGCGATTCCCGCCGCACCAGTGATCAGTTTTTGACGGGCAACCTACCGTTGGAATCCTCTTGACGAGTAGAACATATTTCCGGGTGGTTTCGTCTGATTTGGAGGTGATTTCAATTCAGAATTGGCGAATAACAAAAGTTGCTCCGAACAAATCGCGATTTCATGTTTGGGGGGGATTGCGTTGGTCTTCCTGTCATGGCTGTAGATTACCTAGAAAAATTTTGATCAAAAATCACAAATTTTCGTTTCCCACAGACGGCGCCAGTGATCGAACTTATCTTCGTAAGGTAATTAATGAACGTCAATAAAGAATAAATCGAGCACGAAAGTAAAAGAAACACAAGGGATTTACGTGGTTCGATCTATTAGAATAGATCTACATCCACAGAGCAAGAGTATGGATCTTTATTGCTAGTATGAGTAGTGATTACAAGATTGTTCCCCTTCTCAATCTATTCTAAACCCCTATTTATAGGTAATTATATGGAGTTTGACTATAATACAAAGTCTTCTCCTATTTGGACTCTGGCTTGATCCTCTTATTAGGGATAGACACTGAGCTTTTATATCTCTCTTGGAGCTTGAGTTATAGTCGATGTAGGAGTCTTGATTGCCTTGGTGAAGAAGTTTCTCTTAGTTGGGCCGAGCTGCGTAGGCCGAACTTAACTGTCGGGACCCAATTATATTGGGTTTGATGTTTGGGCCTAGGAGCTAGGCCGTATCCTATCAGGCACATAGTTTTCAGGGAGTAAGATTCAACATATATACGTGAAAGACATGATTATTGTTACATTCCGGAGTAAACTATTTTTCTCGTGAGACTTTATCAATATACATATATATTATATCAACCACCTCGTTGACATAGCACGAAAACATTAATTCCATATTGAATTAGAGTTAGATCGAGGGCATAGGAAGGATATGCTTATAAAACAAACAAACGTACGAAACAAACAATATTCTTACGCACAAGATTATAGGAGAAGAAAAAAAAGAGACTAAGGGAATGAAGATGGCGAGCGTAGAAATAATGAAACCGTCTTCTCCAACTCCCCCTTGCGTTGTTCTTATTTACTAGTGATATAATGCTGTAATAATTACTCCCTCTGTCTCGCTGAATTCGTCATGTTTCTTTTTTGCCTTTTTAGCACGTTTTTCCATGCTTCTCGATGATGAGTTTTAAAATGGATTTTTAAAAAATTCTTTCTTTTATGGAATTTTTTTATTTCCGATTAAATTGTTGTGTAGAAAATTCATCGGAAATTTATTTTCTGGAATTTCGAGGGACTATTTTGCAATTTTCGAAAAGTTGCCAAAACTACTTAAAACTGATACGAATCAGTTTCTTGTGGCTGGTCAATTCTCATTTTGTTTTCGGTTCTGCATTCTCAAACAATCTCATACCAAAGTTCGAAACTCTTAATTGTATCCGATTGAATAATTCGATAGAACTGTCGAATTGATTCGATCTGAAAGTGTTCTCACGCCTTTCAGAGAATTCTGTTTTTGTTCATTTGTCATAATACTTTTCTAACAGTAATTGTGCGTTTGGTACAAGCTGCGTTATCACTATACTCAATACTGGGTACCGGGTTTGCCTCATAATCTATGTTACATGGGTGCGGGAGTGCGGGTGCGATACAATTCGGATACGGGGATACGGATTTTAAAAAAATTTGGGATGCGATTCGTCAATGATACGTCTATATATTTATATTTTATTATATTTATCACTCATTTTATAAAAATCAAATTCATAAATTAAATACTACTCAATTAAAATGAAGATTTCAATTAAACCCCATAATTTAAATACTATATTGATTTTGTAGTGACTTTAAATTTTAGGACAATACATATAAAAAAATTATAAAAAAACCCAAAATATAAAATTATTATAAAAAACCCCCCAAAAATATCCTAAACACACCGGATTCTTACCGGATACGTGTATCCTACCCACCGGATACGCGTATACTTTTTTTTTTTAGGATTTGTCAGGTGGCGAATCCGGTGTGTATCCCACGCGAATCGCACCCGCACCTGTATCCCTCACGTATCCGATACTGCAATGTTGTATTTTTAGAAGAATCCGTACATTATAGCTCATAATCAATCCCATGAACCAAACATGATATTGAAGCTAATATTACTATAGAAATGATATGCTGCTCCCCTATTTGTGGGTACCTCCGTGAGCATCTTCGTCGTTTTTTTCATTTTTGCATTATTTTGTCGATTTTTCAATTGTTTTATATTCTATTACCTTATAAATTAATATAAAATTTATAAAATCTAAAAAAATATATTGAAATCAAAGCTCAATTTGTTTTATTACTTATTTTTTGAAGTTAAAAATAAAAAAGAATAAATCAAACTTTGATTTTTTAGATTTATTTTTTTTATATTAATTTCTAAGGTACTAAAATATAAAATAATTGAAAAAATCGAACAAAGTAATGCCAAAATGCAAAAAACAAAGAAGGTACTCACGAAGGGATAATGCTCCCCTACCCACCGTGGGCATGCCACGGATGAGGTGACGGCATTATATTTAAGAAAAAATTAATTAGTATACCTTATAAAATTAAACCCTACCAAAAAAAAATAAACCCTAACAAAAAAAAACTAAACCTCAAAATGAAAAATCATTGACGTGGCGCTGCCACGTCAGCCGTGGGCACATTAAGCGTGCCCACGGTGGATAGGAGATCATTTCTCCTCACGAAGGTGCCTACAAATATCATTTCTCAAAATTACTAATAATCAAGTCCAAATAAAAATACCTTTTCTCAAAAACAAAAAAAAAAGTCCAAATAAAAATAATTAAATAAATAAACAAATACTAATAAACAAATCCATCTTGTAAATTAAACGGACCCTAAAATAATTGGGGCCCAGATTATGTATTAAGAATAAATACCCTCTACTGCTGTAATGGTAATGGGCCTCATCTTAAGAATTTAGTAAAAAAACACATGTTCACACTCTTATCTTACGTGGTACAACCTCAACCTTTGATAACTAATACTAGTACTTATAATTGAATCTCATTATTTAATGAAATGATAATCAACCAGTGGACTTGAACTTCATTGTATCGATAATGGATTGGGTCGCCACAAAGAAAACCCCACATTTGCTCATGTAGGTGTTCAGTGATGATTTTATATTCAAACTTCACTTCAGGAATTGTTCAGAAATCTTTTTAAAAAAACATATGTAATTGTTCAGAAATCGTAACACACCATTTGGGATTCACCATATATACAATTATGTATACAAATACAAAGATAAAAAAAATAAAAATAAAAAAATAATCTTAATTAGTCCCTAACTAGTAACCTTCAACGAGATTATACATCTGGAATTGTCGTTAAAGTACAAATTAAATGCATGAACTATCAATAAAGATAACATTAATATTAATAATACGATAAGCCATAAGGCCTATAATAATAATATTCATTTAGCTCTTTTAGGTGTGCATTTAATCTAATAATCTTAATTAGTAGTAGCATAAATAAGATATCCAACAAATTAAGAATTCAATTAGAAAATTTAACTTGCGCTGATGATTATTAATGTTGAAAATTTTGGTACACTTTGCTTCATGTAGTACGAAGTACAATACTATACTCAGCCGACATCCAAAATATTTTACCTTTTCTTTTCCCTAACAGGTAAAAAAGAAAACCTTTTTGTTTTTTTCCCTACAAATATTGAGCCTTTTTTTTTTTTTTCTTCTCAGAATACCTGCTTATTAAAAAAATAAAAAAAAATGAAAATCTATATTTGCTTTTTTAATTTGTACTATAGTTCTTGTTAATTCCGCAAAAGGGAGAAGTGTACTGTTGAGTCGTTTAGTACTGCATAAGTTATGTACAGTAAATTACATACAACCAGTACTGCAAGAAGTACAACACTCTTACTATATCACACCCCAAATTACAGAGGACCACCACATCCTCGGTCCTCGGAGACGGCGGCGGAGTGGTACCCGGACCGCCCTCAGAGAGGCTTAGATGCGGAGGCCAACGGCGGAGCTACCACCATTGTTGGTATCAAAATCAGCGAGTGGGGATTTCTGTCGATGAACCTATCACGATCTTGATACCACCAATGGTGGCGGCGCCGCCGCCACTGAATTCCCTCCGAACTTGCATCATAACGCCGCCGATTTGTTGCAAAGCAATTGAGTATGGGTGCTTTCTTTTCTCCATTATTATCTTCTTCTTTTCATATCGTTACATATACACAAGTTTTCTGCCAGTAATGCTACATTTATGCAAGAAACATTAATTGGTTGTATTTATTTTTTATAAAAAATAAAGTAAAAAATTAGTAGTTTAGTTTCATTACTTCATACCCAGATTTGGTTTTCCGTCTTCATAATTTTTCGGGGTAATTTGAAAATGTTTTCGATGATTGAAAAGAGAACTTTTTTTGGGGGAAAAAAAATATATATATATATCATGGGTGCTCTTAATTATTTATTTTAATGAATTGAGGCGCTAAAATAATGCCTTCCCTAAAGGGGTAGTCTAATTTGTAGTTTTTTTTAAGCTTATACTCCATAATATCCACCTCTTTAAGGTAACGACTCTGAAAAACTTTTGCCAAAAGAGAAGAAGGCCTATTGATGATTCTCCACACTTGTTTAGCAAGAAGTGCTTTATTGAAGCATTTCAGGTTACGGAAACCTAACCCTCCTTCCTTCTTTGGTTTGCAGAGAGCATCCCATTTCGCCCAGTGAATTCCACGTTTATCATCAGACGAGGACCACAGGAAATGAGCACTTCTGCGCTCAATGTCGTTACGAATAGCATCAGGGACCCGAAAGCACGACATTGTATATGTGGGTATGGCTTGTATGACTGATTTAATCAGAATTTCTTTTCCAGCTGTTGAGATAATTTTTTTGGACCAGTGGTCTAACTTTCTGCAGACTTTATCTCTAAGAAATCCAAATTGCATGATTTTCTTGCGCAAGGTAAAAGTCGGGAGACCCAAATACAAGTTATGACCCTGCACAATTCCAATCTCCAGAGTACTAGAGACACATTCAGCCACATTCCTATCAATATTCGGGCTGAAAGTAACAGCCGATTTCTCAAAGTTAACAACTTGCCCAGAAGCTCGAGCATATCGAAGAAGACCTTGTTTAATATAGTGGCAGCTTTGAGTTGTGGCCTTGAAGAATATAAGGCTATCATCTGCAAAAAAAATATGTGAAATGGATTGGTGCATCCTTGAAAAACGAATACCTGCGAAGAGGGCTTGTTCTTCCATATACTCAAGAAGCGAAGATAGGCCTTGGGCACAAATTACGAACAGGAACGGAGATAATGGATCCCCTTGTCTCAGACCACGCTCAGGGATAATCTCCCCATATCTCTTATTATTGAAGGTGAAAGTATAAGAGACAGATTTAACACATCTCATGATCAGCTCCACAAAAACGGTAGGAAAACACATAGCTTTTAAAATACCTTCAAGGAATGGCCATTCAACCCTATCGTAAGCTTTGCTCATGTCTAGCTTAAGCGCACAAAAACCTTCCTTTCCTTTTTTGAGATTTCTCAACCAATGCATACATTCGAAACCGATAAGGATATTATCTGAAATAAGTCTTCCCGGCACAAAGGCACTCTGATTTTGATCAATTACACAATCGAGCACACCCCGCATACGATTAACCATTGCCTTTGAGACAGCCTTGTAAATGGTGTTGCACAAACTTATGGGTCTGTAATCTTTCACATACTTAGGTGAGACCACTTTGGGGATAAGGACAACAAGTGTTTTGTTCCACTCTTTGAGGTCTCCTCCCTGGTTAAGAATTTTCAGCACGTCAGAAATGACTTCCTTACCCACAACCGGCCATAATTTATGAAAGAAGAAAGCTGGGAATCCATCCGGTCCAGGTGCCTTTGTAGGGTGCATGTCAAAGAAAACCTTTTGTACCTCTAGCTCAGTAAAGGGGGCTGCCAACAGATTTTGCATAGACTGAGGAAGTTTATTTTTTATGAGGCTAGAGAAAAAACTAATATCATCTTGAGAAGGGAGAGTAGATCTGAATAATTCTGAGAAAGAATCCAGAATAACATTAGCAATCTCATCATCGTCTTCAATCCATTCATTCCTGCAGTTGTGGATGCCCTTAATCCAATTCTTCTTTTTCCTTTGTGAGGCATGAGCATGGAAAAGGCTTGTATTTCTATCACCAAAACATAACCAATTAATTCGGCCTCGTTGTTTCCAGTGAAATTCTTCCTTCGTGAGCAAATCCTCCAATTTAGTATCGATCACTTTAAGTTGATCGGCCACCCTGCGCTTTGAAGCTTCTTTCATCAGCTCCTCTCTAAGTTTCCTTAGTTTTTTGATCTCTTTATTAAGGGAATCAAACCGTGCACCAGCCCATCTTCTCAGAAAACTCTGAGAATTCATGAGCTTCGTGGGTAGTGGGCATTCAGCCGAAAGATGCTGCCATTGAGATATAAAGTCTGGAAAAAAGTTCTTTTCCATCATCCATTTTCCTTCAAAATAAAACCTGCCCTCATCTCCTTTGATTGACATATGTCTAACCCGTCATATTTTCAAGTTAATGGGCCTGTGGTCAGAACCGTAGAAGTCCAGTACTTGAATGTCACTGTTAGAAAAAATATGACGCCACTTAGTCGTGGCAACAAATCTATCCAACCTCTCAAAAACCTCATCTCCATTGCACCGTTTGTTATACCATGTCGGGGGGCCTCTCTCCCTTGAAGATCAGAAAGATCGCAATCATTTAGCACTTGGGCAAACTCATTCATAGCTCGAAATGATCTTGGTTGACCGCCGATTTTATCAGAGTTGTATAAGATCTCATTGAAGTCGCCGCCTACGAGCCATGGCATTTGGTTCACAGAACTATTCTTGCTAAGACGTCGCAGGAGATCCCAAGATGAATTCCGTAGTTTTTTGTCAGGATTTCCATAGAAACCAGTAAAACGAAATATAAGATCATCAAAGGATACCAAACAATCAATATGACCAACCGTATAAGATAAAATAGAGATATCCACCGTATCTTTCCAAAGGAGAATAAGTCCACCACTCTTACCTTGGGCATCCACAACAAACTGACCAGAAAAGCCGTAGCAAGAACGCCACCTATTGCACTTAGACGAGGTTAATTTTGTTTCACTTATAAACATCAAGTCTGGGGAACAATTGGCGATCAAACGCCTGAACTCCTGGAACGCACAAGGATTCCCCAATCCTCGTGCGTTCCAAACAATACAATTCATTGTAACCGGCGGGGCTGCCCCGCAGCCTCCGCCGATAAGTTATCCATCACAATAACATTTTCAGCTTCAGATTCAGAGGAGTTTTGTTTCTTCTTTTTACTTGAGCGCCCAATCTCTGCTTCGCTCTGTCCTAGCTCCATTGGGATAGGGCCATCATCTTTATTTTGTGGTGTAAATCCCTCAAAGGCCCTCTTGCGTCCGCTGTCATTGCTCTTTGAGGTCTCTGCCTCCCCTACAGAGTGTCGTGTTGCTCTGGCTCTTTTTTTCCAACTTTTACAAGTTGAAGGCTCCGGTATGGTAATTATATTTTATCGTTTACCTCATCAGCCATAGTCACAACTTTTGTGTTGGCGTGCCTCTGTATCACCTCATCATTCTTTGGATTTTGCAAGCTTCTCCGAATGTCGTTGTTACCACCGCCTCACTGAAGTGTAACGGGGGTGTTTCAAAGCTTTGGGATTCTTTTTTTCTCATCTATATCTTCTTCTGTCTTCGGTCTCAACAACTCCTTTCGCTAACAGGCCTACCCTTTATCTTCAACTAAGCTTCCTTTTAGATAACAACCCAAATTAAAAATTGGTGTTTAGTTCCTTGATAGATTTGTTTTCGCAATGCGCAAAACGCTTCGTGTTGAATCGGCGGTGATGTCGAATTGAGGCGAATACTGTCTAATTTGTAGTTTTAGTTTTCTAATAATTTCCCCCTAGACTGCAATTGGCGAATCTATTGATTAATGTAGAAACTATTCGTTTTTATAATGAATATAACAGTTTGGTTGTTTTTTCCATACCTTGTATGAATGAATGGTGATTGGTGGATCTATTTTGATTATGGTACTCCCCTCCCTACCATCGAAGATATCTCATTTCTTTTGGGCATAAAAACTAATAGAGGTGAAGGGGAAATGAGTAGATGAGTTGTTATGTGGGTTGATTGTTGCTAAAAAAAAAAAGATATGAAACATAATATATGAACAGACCAAAAAGGAAAATGAGACATCATCAATGAGACGGAAGGAGTATGTAATTGGGTGTTTTGTCTTTTAGCTCGAGAGCATCAGAATTGTCTTTGTTGTAATTGGAGAATCTTATGGCACCTACAATCTCAATTGCATCAATTAAGCAAAAACAAATAAATAAATAAAAGCAAGTATAAAATGGGAAAAAGGAAGATGATAGTAGGATAGGACCTCAAAAGTCAAAACAAAACATTAAAAATAAATGCAGTGTTTGTTAATGTAATCGACCTTTCCCTTACAATCTTGCAACAGAGAATCGGGTCCATACACTCCACAGAGTTATACAGGGACCAGTTCATGATAATGAAACTGCATATATAATATAATTGTTTTGTTGTAATACTTGAAAGAAAAAAAAAGAAAAAAAAATAGTATTTTGAATGAAATTAGATTAAGGAGAAATAGGGAAACTAGCCACTTAGTCTCAACTAGCAAAATAAAAAGTGGTCACTTAAATTAAAAAAAAAAAAAAAAAGAAGAAAAAGACATTTTTAAAGTTAAAGTACCAAATTGACCCTCATGAAATTTATGTAAAATAACTAGAAAAATAAAAATAAAACCTCAACCGCATCTCCTCTCGTCGTCTCTCTATTCCCCAATCCCTCTTACTTCCTCTCAATTCTTGCACCACTGCACCTATCTACTGTGCAAAAAATTACACTTGTTATACTTGTTGATGGTATTATGCAGCGGCGGTTTGGCGGTGGTCCGGCAGGCAGGGGCAGTTGCGGTGAGCAGTGGCGGACGGAGCTTGAATGTGTTCTTTGTTTACAATAAAAAAATAAATTAAAAGTTGAATCCGTACTCTAATTTGTTAGAGAATTTTTTTTTTAAAAAAAACAAAAAAAAAAAACAAAACAAAACAAACAAACAAACTATAAGAAATAGAACCATTGTTTCTATTTGAAATATTAAAAAAATGAGAAAAATAATTAAAAAGAAAAAACTATAAAAAGTAGAACAATTGTTTCTATTTGAAACATTAGAAAAAAAATGGACCCAAATTCTATTTGAAATATTAAAAATAAAATTAGAGAAAAATAATTAAAAAGAAAAAACTATAAAAAAAAAATAGAACCAAAATAATTTTAGGCTCAAAATAATTTTAGGTTGGGCCGGCTTACCCATTTTAGGCTAGGCATTGATAATTGAGGCCCAAAATAATTTTAGGCTGGGCCGGCTTGCCCATTTTATTTCAAAAGCCCGATGGGCTCGGGCCAGGCCGGCCCGGCCTGTTACTATCGGTCCTACTTGTTGTGAGTTCCTAATTTCTCCAAAATAAATCTACGTAGAATCTGTGTTGCCTCTCCTATTCTCCCGATTAGCCGCCATACCTGTTGCTACGGCCAACCGCCGTGACTCTTCGTCCTTCCAAACTCACAAACATGATTTCACGAGCAATATTTGCTCATGTTCTATCTTCGTATGTCGGCTTCATAGTGAATTTCTCCGGCCATCTAACTCATGAGCTTGAATTTTGGAAAACACGAATAGAAATTCATGAGCAGATATGCTCATGTTCGTCTTTCCAAACTCACAAGCATGAAATCACGAGCGATATTTGCTCATGCTCCGTCTTCGTATGTTGGCTTCGTAGTGAATTTATCCGGCCATCTAACTCAAGAGCTTGAATTTTAGAAGACACGAATAGAAATTCATGAGCAGATATGCTCTTTTTTTGTTCACACAATTTGCAAGTCTGCAATCTACCTTTCGTTTTCTCTATATGTTTTTTAGTTTTTTTTGCTTAATGATATTTAATTGAAGAATGGACATTCACCTATGTCAAACTCAGGAATGCACCTCCATGAAAATTTGAATTCACGTTTCTACATTCATGAGTGCGATTCATGAAATCACGAATACGAGGCTCGTGAAATAAGCGTATTCGAAGAGTCCAATTTTGAGAATTCACCAATCAAATTTTGAGATTTATTAATTTTATGTGAGTGAAATCACGAATTTAATTTGTGAATTGTCCTATTTTTTATATGTAAAATCACAAATTGGATTCGTGAATCATTCTATTTTTGTATGAAAATCACAAATTCACTAGTTTGAATTCGTGAATTCATAATTTGACTGATTTGTGCAAGAAAAAAAAGGGGGTATTATGGTAAGCATGGCTATATATATTTTTTTATCCTTTTTTTTATTTAAGTGCATGGCTATTGTTTATCTTTACTATTCCAAAATGACTATTTTCAAACTTGCCCTTAGATTAAACACAACTTATCTTATAAAAACATCGTCTTGGTTAGCGGTTTGGTTGGCAAAGGATTCCGAAGAAGAGAGATAGAGAGATATATGACAAAGAGAGGCGCAATCTATCTGAATATAATGAATATAACTGAGTTAGAATATCTCCAACTCAACATTGCATCTACCACTTTTTGATGGGGCTCATGATTAGAGCACCCATCTAAAAATCAATAACAGTATAAAGGTGCATTTGGTAGGGTAGTTATTATGGGATTAATAAAGATATCTGGAGTAATCGGATGTTTGGTAGCCGAGAAAGTGTTATCATGAAAGCCAGGAAGGGCCCGAGAGTACAACATTGTTCTGCCTTACATTCTTATCTCGCCTCCACCCCGTGATTGCATTTCCTCTTTGAACAATTCCACCACAAAGAAATCTGCAAACCTATTTTACCCCGCCTCCTTTGACGCCGTCAGACTTACCGCCACCAAGGTCGGCAACGCCATCGATCACGTCCCCATCATCGCGAACGGCGTGATGCAGTAAGAGTGACCGTACTAAAATCAAAATCGTCACCCCTCGAATCTTTCCCCTTTTTCTCCACAAAAACCCTAAATCCTTGGGCTGTTGTATTTCGATTCCCCCTTCCTTCTTGAACTCCAATTTCAATTCCTCCGCCGAGGATTTTGATTGTTACGCTGCCGAATTCGGTGTTAATTGCTCGAAAAGACCGTACTCAATTCTGTATTGGATTATGCATGATTTTTAATTACTCAAATTTGATAAAGTGTGTTAATTGTACATATAATTGTTGGAATTTGGTGTTTAATACTGAATTAATGTTTCTATGCATGCTGTCCTTGCTCTTGCCGTGGCCCCCAGCCACCATCACCTTCCCCTCCACCGCTCCCATCGTGAAGAACGACCGAGTTGGGGCATGTCAATATTTTTTTCACTTTTGGGAAAGTTAAATTTGTAATTTTAATTTTTAGTCATTGTATACAATAATTATTAGTTTTGATACCAAACAACATGCAATCTCAATTTTTTTTTTTTTTTTTTTTTTTTTTATCATAATCTAATATTAAGATTTATTATTCCTCTCCACATTTTAATCTTATCATTGTTTATCTCAACATCACTACCAAACAAGCTTGTTTGTTGGGTAGATAGAATAATATGAGATAAAGTCAAAATAATCATAAGTTATCTTGAATGGGGAGATACACCAAGATTGAGTTTTAAATGCACGAGTTTGTAGCTTGTTTGGTAAGAAACATAAAACATGATAAAATAAAAATCAAAAATCAAAAATCAAAAACTACTAAATTAACCCCCAAAATTTTGAAAATTACCAACCTAATTTCCCATTTTCCATTGAACCTCCTTTCGTCTTCTCTCGCCGAGTTCAACCATGAATTACAAATGAAGAATTACATCAGATCCATTCCAGCTAGTTTTCTAATTTCCGAACATAAGACATCAAAACAGGAAACGCCCATCATCAAACACAACTAATTTTTACAAACAAGAATTTTCATAAAATGAGATACAAATGCACGCATGAATTCCAAAATCTAACAAAATCATCCCTCAAATGGTGAACATATCTCAAATCACTGAATACTGTACTAAATAAAATTTCTAAATTTATCAACAAAGAAAAAAAGAAATTGAAAAGGATTCGCAGTCTAAACGACTCGAAACAGCGGAGATCGAAATCGGGATGGCAAACTTCAGAAACGACCAGAAAGCATCTGGTTAGGAGCTTGCGATAGTCCAACAGGCTTCTCGGGTCTGACGAGGAACGACATGGATTCTTCGTCGCAGCAAGCGACGCAAGGTTTCCCACTACAATTGCAGGCATCCTCCCTTTCCGGCAACGGATGGATCAAGGCCAGGATCGTGTCTGCGAGCGTCCGGGTGCGGTTGACGAGACAAGTGGCGACCCGGCAAGGAATATAGATGAGAGACGAGTTTGACAGGAGAGAGAGTATGGTGAGGGCAGCAGTAGCCGGAGCGGCGAGGTTGGCGGCAGCGGCGCCGATGAGGGTAAAATGGGTGAGAGGGAAATGAAGGGATCATTGTTCAATGGTGATACCTCTTATCGCAGGGTGAGGTGTGATAGCTTGTATAAAGGGCCATGGTGTTTTCAACCCAAGCCGGACTCAATACACGGGACTTCATGATAAGTTTGTCTGTGATGCCAAATACGAGATTACATGAGATAAGTTTTTTTATCTCATCATATCTAGGCAACCAAACATGCTAAAATCCATAGAAAGGATTCGCCCAATTCAAATATTGATACTATTTGGGCAAATACATATTCTTTTAGGGAACATATAAGAAAATACAAAAACGCTCCCTTACTCATGGTTGACATACTTAATGTATCTACCGCTGATGTGACAATGCTACGTAGGTAATTTTTTTCATTTAAGGTTGAGTTTTTTTAGTAGAATTTATGTTTTTTTTGTAGGATTTAGTATTTAGGATATATATTTATATTACTTTCTTTATTTATAGTAATGTCACGTCGTCCGTGAACATATTAAGTATGCCCACGATGAACATTGTAGCATTACTTTAAGAAAATAATGTATGGGTTGACATTCAAAATAATATAACTATTTGAGAAATATTGCAATAGTGACTCAAATAACAAATGACTTAGCATTCATAAAGAATATAAGTATATAACTGTAAGAGAAATGATAACAACACACTCAACATAATATATGTTGTTATTAATATTATTAGGTCATCCGCAGCCATGCCTAAAATTCCGTAGGCGGCCGCTGCAAAGTGGGAGGCGTCTAGAAGGATGCCGCTGTAGCACACAATGGGCAGAGAGAATATAGGCTCATTCACGCCTGTATGATGCGCCTAAATGGTGCTGATTGGGCGTGTTGTGATTGACTCTTTTTTTTCTTTCGTTTTTTTTCAATTCTAACTTTCATCTATAAATAAGATATCTAATTCACTTCATTTTCATCTCATTCTCTACACTTCTCTCCTGAAATTTATTAATTTTTCATTATTTTAGCTTTCAAAATTTTGTAATTATGCAGCCCACAGGCAATTTCAATAAAAAAAAAATTTAATAGAAGAAAGGTGAAAAATCATGACATTTGTACAGAGAAATTAAAGCCGAAATTGCAAAAGAAGAAGAAAAAGAGTGGTGAAGGTCTCGACCAAAGAAAGCCATGGTGGAAAGGAACCGTGAGAAAGCTCATGAACGCCTCTACGCCGACTACTTCTCAGAAAATCCAACATGGGGCGACAATGTCTTCCGCCGCCGATTTCGTATAAGTAAACATGTCTTTGAAAAGATCAAAGACACATTGGAGGCACGGGAGCAGTATTTTCAGCAATGCCCGGATGCAACCGAAAAATGAATCTATCGGCACTTAAAAAATACACTATTGCATTGCGGCAACTTGCAAGGACAGGAATTTTGAGCGGTGACTACGGGCTATGGATGCTCTTATAAGGGGAAGCTACAGACTATCTATATCTTTGTACACAAATGAAAATATTCAACTCCACAGAATAATATATGTTGAGAAAGAATGAATAAATAATGTATGTTCTGCTCTACTATATTACTTATACCATGAATATATACTTTCTACATATTGGTACAAAATTAAAATCACCTACCCTCCACATCCACTCATATTCGATAAACAAAATAATAATTAAAAAAAAAAAAAATCTACAAAATTAACTATCCAGAATAAAGGCTGCTCAGTTCATCAAGCGGAGGCAACTCGTTCAGCATTCTCTCGAAATCCTTAAACGACACTCCGCGGGAAAAGACCGGCGCCGAACTGCATGAATCTCCGGCCTGAAACCGCTGCGGCGGCGGTTGGGCGGCGGGAATTGTAGAGTCTTTCCCGGTGAGACTTTGGACGACGGATTTGAAGCTTCTGGCATCAGTCTCCACGAATTGTGTGTTGATTATGACCACCTTCACCGCATGACGGCCGACGCTACCACCACCCATTCTTCTTATCGTCTCCGCCGTTGGTACGTAGGTAGACACCGTTGCTCCGCTCGTGTGCTTTTGTTGTGTGTGTGTGAGAAATAATATGAAGTGGATGAGCAATTTATACCAATCGACTTATGGTACGGTTTGACAGTTTAAGGCGTTGAATAAGTTTGACTGCTCTAAGGCAGTCTAAGAAGACCATTCCCATTCCCCATTTTATATAAAAGTCAAACAATAAACCCACCTCCCGCGAAATTTACGCCTTTGATCGTTTTGCTTCCAAATTACTACTAACAAAGTAACAATAGCAAGCAATTGAAAATTTTCTACTATACAATTAAAACATGTGGTATAATCATGAGTTAGTGATCATATAGTTATAAGAATTTAAGGATATAAAATTGTTTTTATAATGAAATCTTGCAAAAAAAAAAAAAAAAAAAATCTGTACTAGTTAATGCATCGAAATCCACTTCATTAATAACATCAGCGGGTTAATCTTATCATAAGAAATTATATTTAATTATGAAGTTTACAATTGGTGATTTGATATAGTAATTACGTAGAATCACAACACGTGATGTGTAGTTTTTTTTATAGTTTTTTAATTGATAGTTGTATTATACAAAGAATACGTATATATGCATGTCGTCGTTTGACAGACTACAAAGTTATTCTAATACTTGAGCAATTAATTAGATATAAAAGAATAAAATAAATCAAGCTCAGTTACGCCGAATAGCCTTACACTTTCATGAAATGAAACAATCACAATTTTTTTATAGTTTAGTCGTACATATGATTAATAAAATAGTGCAAAGTGTCAATAAGTTTCTATAATAACCGGCAGTCTTCTTTAGTCACCACCTTCTCCTGTATTGAATTTTGACGACAAAAATCTGTTGCAATTTTCCACTTTTAATCTCATATATACTCCAACTATTAATTAATTGAGATTTATAACAAAGATGTAGCACATAATTAAACTGTAAGATGTCATACTTCCTCGGTTTCACCTTATTAGATTCATTTGTCATTTCCATCCGTCTCACTTATTAGTCTCATTTCTTTATATGACAAAAAAATATTTGACTACAATTAACTTTCTTTCTTTAAAATTGATTATAACCACATATTTTATCTTTTCTTGGTTCTTATGCTCATTCTAAATGAAACTAATATCATAGAACGGAGGGAGGAGTATATAATAATTTGGTCAATGATGTTTTGGGGACTTTATGAGAAAATTGCTGACCAAGTTGACAAGTTCCCATTGCTTTTTATATATCAAGTTGGCAATTTTTTTTTTTTTTTTTTTTTTTTTTTTTGCGAACATCAAGTTGGCAAAGTTGATTATTTTGTAATTTCTAAATTGCTACTTTTAATTTCCTGGCCAAGCAACAAGGACAGTGTTGTCATTTAGTAACATGTATTTATCACAGTTGTACATGTATAGAGGGAGGACGTCGGGTTTATTAGAGTTCAACTCATATCAAACCCAATGGGAGACGGGTTTGAATATCAAATTTAGTACCCATTGGCCATTATAGATTTTGGATGAGTATAATCTCTTACCTATATATATATATAGAGGAGAGATGATGTGTTAGTCCACCAATGGTGTCAACTCCGTGGGCACTTTGTCGTTTTATCACTTGGAATACTTTGTTCGATTTAACAATTATTTTATATTCTAATACCTTAGAAATTAATATAGAAATTATGAAATCAAAAAAAATATATAAAATAAGCTTGTTTGTTTTATAGTCTTTTTAAGTTAAAATAAAAAAAAATTAAATCGAGCTTTGATTTTTTTGATTTCATAATTCTATTAATTTCCTAGGGTATTAGAAGATAAATAATGTTGTAAAATCCGAACAAAGTAATTCCAAAGTGATAAAACGACGAAGCCCACGGAGTTGACCACCATTGGTGGACTAGCACAATCATCTCTCAGCATATCATATATATATATATTATATATATATAATATATATATATAGGAGAGAGAGAGAAGAGATATATGATATGCTACTACCCCATTCCTAGGTACTTTTGTAGGCACCTTCGTTATTTTTTCACTTTGGTATTTTGATTTTTTCAATTTTTTTATATTCTATTATCATAGAAATTAACATAAAAATTATTAAATCTATAAAATAAATAAAAAATCAAACCTCGATTTGTGTTATTGCTCATTTTTTGAAGTTAGAAGGAAAAAAAGAACAAATCAAACTTTGATTTTTATTTATTTTGAAGATTTAATGATTTCTATATTGATTTCTATGATAATATAATATAAAACAATTGAAAAAAAAATCGAACAAAATAATGCCAAAGTGAAAAAACAGCGAAGGTCACGAATGGAGGAGTAGCATATCATCTCTCTCTCTATATATATATATATGGAGTAGTTCATATGAGAACCCTCATTTTTATGAGAATTAGGAACCGATCTCATTCATCCATTTTTTATCATCTACGGTTATAGATATGTAGAAAAAATGAGGAAAAAATCTAATAGGTGCCGTTTTAAAATTGATTAAGGACAATATTGGCAACTAGAATTTATCTAAATATAACCGCTTCCCATGATTATGGGATTTTGTTTCCTTTTTTCGTCTCTGCGTTAGACTAAACGCTTAACTTCATTAATGCTTTGGTGAAGAACTCAAGGTTATACTCCTATTTTTTTCTAATAATTTTCGGAAGATGCTCAAATTAAACGTTAAAGGAAATCTGGACCAATCAATGTTTAACAATATTACATTGATAATTACTGGTTACTGGTATTTGTTTTCTTTCTTGATTTCATTGTTCTTCCATTAATGTTAGTCCCTTTCAAACAATATATCTCATGCCACTATAATGAAGAAAAATTATAGAAGTGGAATATAAACTGTTTTTGTGTTGAAATAAAGAGCACATAGATTTCATGTTTTTTTAATATTGATTTTATGTTTTTTTTCTATGCTTTTTTAATATTGATTTCATGTTTATTTTATTTTTTGTTCATGCTTTATTAGTGTTGATTTAATGCATTTTTCATTTTGATTTCATGCTTTCTTTAATTTTTTTTTAATTGTAGATTTTATGCTTTTTTTCGTCTTGATTTCATGCTTATATAATGTTGATTTAATGCTTTTTTTAGTCTCGACTTGAAAATATTAATTTTAATATCAAAGGCAGTTCCACTGCAACTTCTTCAATTTTTCCTTTTTCGTGCAGCACCATTATCTTCTTCCACAACATACTAAATATTTAACCATGAATCTATTAAAGAACCATGAAATCGAAACTAAAAAAGCATGAAAATCAACATTAAGAAGAGCAAGAAAATAAATAAATTAAAAGCATGAAATCAACACTAAAAGCATAAAATTAACACTAAAAAGCATGAAAAAAATTAAAAGAAGCATGAAATCAACACTAAAAAGCATGAATTTTTTTAAAGAAGTATGAAATTAACACTAAAAAAACATTAAAAAAAATAAAAGCATGAAATCAACACTAAAAAAGCATGAAAAAATTTAAAAGAATCATGAAATTAACAATAAAAAAGCACGAAATTTTTTTATCCGGAAAAAAAAATCACGAAATTAACACTTAAAAATATATATTTCTTAAAAAAAAATACTATCAAATTAACAATGATGGAAATGCCGCCATTTAAGCATTTAATAAACGATTAATTGGAATGCCACCATTTATTAATTTATGGGACCTTCAAGATTTGGTGTTTAAGAAAATATATGACTTCCGCGGAAGTTATATAATGTTTCCGCAAAACAAGAGAATGATTGGATAAAACTTTGTGCAACAATGACAAAATTGCCCTATGCGGTTAATTAAATAAGAATTAATCAGTTTTCTTAAATAATAGCGTTTAAATCTACACCACACAATCTACAAAAATTAAGGGTAGTAATGGGTTCCTAGTTCATACATATTGAGTAGTCTCCATGAGAACCTCCCCCTATATCTATATAGGATGGAGATCATATAAAAATGGAGAACCTCCCCCTATATCCTATATATATATATAGGATGAAGATTATATAAAAATATTTCTATATGTGTTAACTAGAAATAAATCTGGAACGTTTATTTAGATTGATCTACGGTTAAGAAAATACATACTACCTCCATCCAACCATATTATGTCACTTTCACTTTATTGACTTTTCTGGCACACGTTTCTACCGAAACCTAATACGAGTTTTAAAATATAATTTTGAAGTAATTTTTTTTACGGGATACTACGACACCCATAGTATCCCGTAAACAAATTAATTCAAAATTATATTTTAAAACTCGTACTAGGTTTCGGTAGAAATGCGCAGAAAAGTCAATAAAGTGAAAGTGGTCTAATATGGTGGGATGGAGGTAGTATTTATTATCGGCAGTTAGGAAGAAGGGGGTATATATTAGTATAATTCTAGGATTTGTAACTTTCATTCCTTATTTCATGGGATTTTGCATGCAACGGTTTTGGAGTGAGAAATTTATTAATTCTGCAATGCATTGATTTCTTTCTTTCTTTTTTTATTTTGTTCGATGTTTATGATTTCTCTTTCTCAATTCATTTATTATTTTTTTATTTCATTTTGAATTATCTAATTCCTATTTTTATATATATTTATTTTCAACCAAAAAAATAATGATTACATTTCTTTAGAATCTGTGCCAATAACTAGCTACTTATTTAATCATAACAATATTTCATTGCTTATTATCACTGCATAAAATTGATGGGTTTTATAGATTTTCGTAAAATTTAATGAACACTTATTCTTGCGGCTAGTTATTTTCTATTGTAATTAAATTCACAATGGTTAAAGTTGTATTATGCAACAATTTATCAAAAAGTAAACAATAATTGTGGTATTATCTATATCAAAAAAGTTCTAATAAAATATGCATTAATTAATTAACTTAAAAGCAACAATTTAAATAGTATTAAGCAATAAATTTGTCAAATTTATTGCAAAGAAGAGCAATGACAAAATATGCATTAACGAATAAACTTAAAAACAATAATATATGTAGTATCAAGCAATAAATTTAAAAAATTAAAATAAAAAATAAAATTTCATTGACATACCAAGTGCAAACTAGTAATAAATATACAAAGCAATGATTTATACCTTAAAAAGCAATGATTTAATGAAGATGTAGAAAGCAATAATTTATACAAAAATATGAAATAACAAATACTACATCCATCTCCTCTAATTAGGTACATTTACTATAGATCCAAGGACCAAGAGAGTGGGGAATATGTGACTGTAATTAATTCTGAGGAGAAAGAGTTAATTATAGCCAAATATTATTTGTCATTTTAGGAAATTGGTCTAATTGTTGAGACGAACTAAAATGACAAATGTGTCTAATTAAATGAGATGGAAGGTAGTATGCACTAACAAATTGACTGCAAAACAATAAGAATATATCATAGCAGTAAATTGTAATAAAAAAATAAAATAAAAAAAATATCAATAACAAGAAAATATGCATTAATAATCGACAAAGCGCAGCTCAGTTGGTAAGACGCTTCCCCTCCAACCAAAAGGTCGGGGGTTCAAGACACCTCGGGTGCGTGTGTGTGTGAGTGTGTGTGTTATTTGTCTGATTAAAAAATATATATATATGCATTAATAATTTTTCCGTCTCCCACTATGGGCCATAATTTCCGCCATGTATAAGGAAACAAAAATACCGAAATGCCCGTTTAATTAAGAGTACAAGTATAAAACGTAATCTACATATTAATCTTAATTTAATCTCCATCATACAAATTGATGAAATCAATTTTTTGTATTCATTTTTAGTTAACACATGAAGATATGTTTCTAGTATAACCAACCCCTATATATATATATATATATGTAGTAGATCATATGAAAACTAATTATTATGTGAAAACTGCAACTCATTCATTTTATGCATAAAATGATGTATTTTTGTGTATAAAATGTTGCATAATAAAATATATTATTTTATATTATTTTTATGCATATAATGCATCATTATGAGAATGCAAATTTTATGCATAAAAATGCAACATTTTTGTGCATAAAATGCAACATTTTATGATGAGTTGCAGTTTTCACGTAATAATTAATTTTCACTACAACGTATCCCTATATATACTATATAAATAGCAACATTTATATGTATATATTACATAATACATAATAATTTTAAAATATTAATGTTCTATTTCATTTATCTAATAATATTATAGTTAGTAACTTAGTCAATAAGTCTTTTATTTTGATACAATAATATTTTGTATTTTATTTAATTATAATATTTAATTATTTTTATTATTATGTATTATTAAAGTTTGCTTGATTCGAGTTTTTTATTAGGTATTTGCGGGTATTAGCCAATGGGTTTGGAACGGGTATAGGTAGTATTTTTAATCGAATTTGTGACGGGTATGTGTTTTGAAATTTTTAACGGGTTCAGGTTTGAAAAATGCTTAATGGGTGGGCACCGTGTAAGTACATATGAAGTTTTTCAATGATATTATTTGGTTTGGAAGTATGCCTTACTCTCTCGGTCCCCCAATATATATGCATCACTTCAAGTAACGAGTTTCAAACCGAAATAATAGTATATTATGTTGTTTATTATGGGTAGAATTGAGTTTCACAATTAGTCAATAGTCGACCACGAATGGTTGAATACATAAAATAGATAGTATAGTATGGGTATTGAAGACATTATTCATTTTATGCACAATTACAATTAGAAATATATAAATATTTGAGCTCTCATGCGATCTCAAGTAAGTAGAAAGAAAGCTCCGCTGATCGTATTAAAGGTATTCTACTATTTTTGCACCTTATCTTTTTTACATGAAAGAACACTTCGCCTATATATTGACGAACTAAAGAAAAGTCTTTTAGAAACAAAAAACTAAAAAATAAAATAAAAATCAAAGTGCAGCATGTGTTTGGACGAAGAATGTGGAATTTGAAATTGGCACTAGGTTACCATTTCTTGTACGACATTCAATGTGAGCCAACTCCAAGAATCTTGAACCTCATCAAAAACTTTCCTAGCCTTACTTTGGAATATCCACCTCATTCAAAAGCACACAAGAGCAAGATTCCACCACCTCCCGCTTTTTTTTTTCTTTTCTTTTTTTTCCAATATAATTTTATCTGCAAATTACACTAAATTATTAAAGAATTCATAATTCTAGTAAGTTGTAGAGAGTTGTACGAGGAGAATTAAAATTAAGAAATATACAAGGGAAATAGATGCTAGTTTGTATTATTTTTTTTATTTTTTGAGGTAGAGGTGTTTGTAATTCATGCCTACAAAATATAGAAATATACAAGGAAAATAGGTGTAGTTTGCATTTTTTTTTATTATTATTATTATTTTTATTTTTTTTTGAGGTAGAGGTGTTTGTAATTCATGCCTACAAAATATAAACATATTTTATATGCAAAAGTAGCTAGGCCCAAATATGTGGAAAAATAAACAAATTAAATAGTACTGTATTAGTAGTAGTATTATTTTACTAATAGGGTTTCCCGCCATAAACCCAACTATAGTAATTTAGCCCTTGGGGAAGGGCGGCATCGATTTTTCATTTATTTCAGAGAAGCGTTGCACTACTGAGGCTAGAGAGCATTCCACGTTCAAATATAGTAAAAACGTAGCCAAATTTGCCATCGAATAAGAAAAGGAACATCAAGAATTTAATTTCAGGAGAGCATAAAAAAGAAGGGGGAAAAAAATGCCACTGTTCCCAGGAAAACGGAAAGCTGAAACAGAGTAAGTTTCATGACCACTTCTATTTTGAAGCAGGGTCTGTCTCTTCAAACAGAAAAGACAGCAACTTTCACCTTTCAAGGAATAATCGATTCCCTTTTCTTCTCCGGTTACTGCACTCCAGCTTGGGGCATTCGTGGCCTCACGGGTGTCTTTGAAGGACTCACCCTGCGGAAATTCGAAAGCTCATTAAAGGGAAAAGGGATTTTGTTGAATAAGAAAGATATTTGGGATGCAATGAGTGGAAATTCGGAAAAAAAATGAGTACCTGATACGCTGGGATCCAAGGATTTCACCACAGCAGTCAAGAGCCAGGATTGCACTCTCAGCCTGAAAAATGATTTGTATTAACTAACTTCAAACCACTTTCATATTCAAGAGTGTAAACCCAATAAACTAAATAGACAGGTACAGGAGATATATATCTCGTTGGACAAATACAGCAGTGAAGAGAAAATTCGAGCAAGCAGCAATTCTGATAAATTGACACATTAAGGCAGCCCATTTTCTCCTTTTTCAAATGTACCCTTTCCTGCCTCAACTAAATTGGCCAAATCCTATTTAGAAATATTTCAACATATCCATGATGTGTTGTTGATGAACTCAACTGATAATTTGAGGTGTGAGACAATAGGCATTTTACTTCTTTTCATTTTCTTTACCCCACCTTCAATTACGAAGTGACCTCGTAGATCCCTCCTATAAACACCTTGGTTCTGAATATATATTTCTACTAACTTAGATTCAGATGGTATAAATGCTAATTTGTTAAAGAAATAAAATGGGTGGTCCTTGTCTCAACTACAGAAAATGTCCTGCTAGAGAAGTAAAATGATGAGAAATAAAAAAGTATCTTGGAAGCATTATATGAGTATATAGCAATAACTGAGAAACATACATAAAGTGATTTTTTCGATACTTTTTTAGGAAAGTGTGTGCACTCGTTCAAACGGTGAGACTCCTACCCTCTTTGAGTTCAAAACATTCCAAGCTCAGAAGGGGCATCAATGGAACACCAAATCCATGCCACGTATGAAGAGTCAAATGTGAGTTAAGAAATTGCTAAGGACAAAGGCATTTGTGGAAAGACAAGAACTGGTTCCAGACCAAGGTCAAAGCAAACTATTTATTAATGCATTTGATTGCTAGAAGAGTAAATTATAACGGCCGCCCTTCTAGAAGAGTACATGCAGCTAAAAACATCTTCCGTTTATACTTGTGCAGGTTTAAGGAAGTTGAAAACTTTCTACAGTTTTACCTTTATAATTAAAGAAATTTGGGTGTGAGTTACTTGAATAGTTCGGTTTTGTAACATAAGGGAATCAAACATTTATGGCTCTCACGAAACAAGCAGCCATCAGTCTCAGCTGCTGTAACTATACAGAAAGCTTTAAGTTCCATTACAGCTCAAAGTCAGTGTCATCATTTGTTCAGCTTCTTGAGGGTGTTCTTGCTCACAATATTTAGGTTCCGTTACAAATTGAAATGCGTATCTGTCACAGATCAATTTCATTCTCAATACTCTACTTATTTTATTTCAGTAGTTATCTTTATCTCCTCAATTGAGGAATGAGTTATTTAAAATTAGGACGAAGGGTAAGACCGAGCTTTTGTCTCCGGAACCCCAATTCTTTTTGTTTTTCAAGTAGTAGAGTAAGTGTTCTAGGATCCTCAGAATAGGTATTTCAATATAATGTTTGGTTTGAATACTCTTTCACCTTGAAACATCTTACAGTCTCATTATCCTCAATGTTAAAAGTTGATTCGATCTGTTGGTAGCATTGTCATATCCCATATGCACTACCTCTATGCACTTTTGGCATATATTATTAAGGATCATCAAATGTTCCATTAACTAACCATCACTAATCACATAGAGGAAAACAAAAATGAAAACAATTCCTACATCAAACATTACTGGAAATAAACACAAAAACAAGCTACAGTAATTTAAATCAGAGAAGTTGCATACCATGAAGAATTCAACAAAAGCAATTCGTGTAGAGTGCATGTGATCCCCCAACAGCCTCAGACGAGAAACCTGAAAATGAAGAGATCTATATACAATTTCCCACACACGACCAGCAAAAGTGAAAAATTAAATTTTAACTTCCAAGGCATACCTCTCCACATCTTGTTTCAAAGAAATTCTTGACATCAGCTTGAGTAACCTGGACAAAGATCATTAGAGAAATATTTAAAACTTTATATAGACCAAAGCTATGGTTTGTCATCAATTACATATACGCGCCAATTCAAATTCAAAGTTAATACACACACAACATCAGAATGGAAAAAATTCATATCATGCATACCTTCTTATCAATATTTGTACAGTAAACTGTCCTCGCACACATTTCACGCTCATCCTCCGACTATACAAATCAATTAGAAATGAATATCATTAGTTGATATGAAATAGATGTCAGAAGCACTCGAGGGAGAAAAGGATTTCAAGAAATATCTTCAATAAAAGAAAAACGGCAATGAATTATTCTTACCCTGGGAAGGAATGTAGGATTAACAGGGAGAATAGCAGTTTTAGAAGGCAAGACCTTGATAGGAGCAAAACCTAAGTGTGTACCATTAAGGTTAAGAGCAGCTCTAGCAGAATCTGTTAAATTTAGGACACGAAAAAAACAAAAAATCAGACATGCATGTTAAGAATCCCCAAGGAAAGACGGAAAGAAAGTGACAAGGATGACCCACAATCATCTGCAAATTCTACAAAAGCAAAGCGAAGACGAGAGTGCGGGTCACCACATACTCGACAATCAAGAACCTGCAAAATAACCATTTGTGCTTAATTAATCCATCACTGGAATTCCCACGTAAGAGTAAGAAAGTAACAACTTGAAGGGAGGAGTTTCACATCATGATGACTGAAGTTACATGAAGTAAGAAATAGAACAAGACCAAAATTCTCTTACAAAGTAAACTATTTCTGAAACACTAGTTAATATACAGTAACAGTAGTGTAGCCAGTAGTGGTGGGTCTGATGTACACTAAATTTTTAGCAACGCTCTGATGTGGATCAAATGAAAAGATGCCAACATATTTTAGATACCAACACAAGAGTAAAAATAAAGAAGATTGCAAATTTGTGATCCTTGCTGATAGAAAGTTTATAGATTGGTTGAGCATTTATATTAGGAATCCCATAATTAAAGATG
This sequence comes from Mentha longifolia, assembly GCA_001642375.2. Taxonomy (NCBI): domain Eukaryota; kingdom Viridiplantae; phylum Streptophyta; class Magnoliopsida; order Lamiales; family Lamiaceae; genus Mentha; species Mentha longifolia. Next base: position 23,913,904 of record CM038110.1, on the reverse strand, counting down.
ATTAATTTTGGAAGGGATTGAATATAAATGTTAGGGATAGTTATAAATTATGATCAACTTGATAGATTAGTAATTAACTCCCCTTTTCTCTACACATTTATAAGGCCAGCAAATAGCATGTGTATTTTTCTAAAATATGTTGGAACTCGAAGGACAAAAACGGAGGAACAGCAAGAAAAAGATGCAAGCCGAACTGAAAAGCCGAAAAGGGGTATGCTTATAGCAAGCCACCAATAAGGTAAGTACTTATGGTATGCTTAAGAACCAAGTGAACTTGCCAACCAAGTTATAAACCATGTCAATATTTTCTACATACAAATTATGAGCATAGAGAAGGGTTTTCGGAGTGGAACCAAATATCAACGGATCATATGATCAAGATACATTACAGTAGTATAAACATGTGAATATGACAAAAGATAAACCTTGTGTAGGAAACTTGATAGATGAGAGATTCTAAAGTCTGCAATATGGAGATGAATGCTATGATAATCTTTATAGAGAATGCACCTAAAAAGCACAAGGCGAGCTAAATTTAATCTTTAAGACCAGCACTTGGTGTTGGTGGCTTCTAAAATGGCTTATAAAGGAGTCGGGCAAGTCATGAACCAAAACTATATAATTCCATTGTCAAATCATAAACCAAAAACATATACCAGCAATTTTTATATTTGACTTCTAAAAAAAAGGTATCTAGATATTCAAGGTTCAAATTGAGCATGCACAAGTAAACTTAAATCATAAGTTCAAATAATTTAATTTAAATTATGAGGTATAAGGAAATTAGTGTGAGTTAACAGTAAATATTCGCATGAAAAATTCTGTCAGAAGAACAACTTACTTGTCCATAGCTGCTGAATAAGGCAGCAAGCCTCTCCTCAGTCACCTTGTTTTTGACAAGAAGAGGACCGATCAGATAAAAATTCTGAATGAAAATCAAAGTACTAGCCATAGGAACAGATGACATTCATCAACTTTCACGTACATTGTGATCAATGTCAGAGACATAGACAGTTCGCCTGATGCTATCTTCCCTCTGAGCTCGAGCAGCTCTGCCGCTCATTCTCCTCCTGCTGGAGCTGTAGTTATTTCTTCTCTGAAATAGAAGATTTTGCAGTTAGAAACGGCACAATCAAGAAGCAAGAGAGTACAATTGACGATTCAGTAAGGAAATTATAACAGGAGTGCAATAAGCCCCAAACAAATTAAGTGACTAAACAGGTGATGCCAAGAGACCAGTAAGTCGTCGAGACCACTTATTACAACATTACTAGCAGACCAATAGCAAATTCATGCGTGTATATGTTATCCAAATACATTTTACAAGTGTGCATTAATGTGTTCAGAGAACAGGACTACTGCTCAAGATAACAAACTCATTCTAACAAATCGAACATCAAAGTAAATATTAGCAATGATAACAATAGCCTGATGTTACTAATCCTTTGATCGAATATAATATTTCATACAAGGTCAGAATCTAAAGTATGCATATAAAAATACTTTTTCATTTTGAAGCTGAAATATGAAAACTGATTCATGAGACAAAATCATGTGACAATTACAGATAAGTTCAGTTTTTCACTAACTATTTCAAAAAACCACATAAAATGCACCATAACTGAGACCAATGATTCCTCAAACAGAGAAAATATGACATAACTATATACGAGGTCGAACCCACATATAAAATGCACGTACAAAAAGTACATTTTTTTCAGCAGAAACAAGATAAACCAATTTACGATACAAGATCAAGTGTCACTGATGATTTAACCCAGTCCATGAATTAATACATATAGCAAGATATCACAAGCACCAGAGTGTACAAATGGACAGAATTGCTCAAAGCCTTATCATGGTGATACATTGAAACAATTGAATCATCAGACAATCAGTAAAGTATATTTCATTCATAATTGCAGAAAATCACTTGGAAGTCGGGAGAGTATAACCACATCTGTTAAGTTGGGACTGGGAATATGCCAAAGAATCATTCTTTTTCCCTCAACATCATCAGTGTAGAATCATTCTTTTTCCCTCAACATCATCAGTGTAAAATATGTTTTCAACATAAAACGAAATTTGATAATATGATATAGAATAGAATAGAACCTCAATCAAGAGCCAAGACAATGAGAAAGGATAACCAGTTTATCAAATGCATGCACTGGAAACTGATTCATTCAAATCCATAAAACCCAACAAGAATTATGCTTAGACAAGTTTCAAACCATAACAATTAGATTCAGAAACGCATACAAGCCAAATCAAAATAGCAGTGATCAATACAGCATCAATCATAGACTGAAATTAAACAATTCAACAAATAGAATTTTGAAAAAATAGTTGATGAAAGAAGTGTATATACCCTTCGATTAGGGAAACCATCACTTCCCTTATCTGAAAGCACCAAGTTGTAATCACCCATTTGGCCATAATAATAAGAGGAAGGGAAAAATTCCTTGGCCAGGGGATTCAGCTTCAGTTTCTTCAGCATATCAACAATTTCCTTCATTTGCAGTTCCGATTTCGAATCCGAATTCGAATCAGAATTCTTAACACCATTACTTACATCAGAATCCCCAGACTTATCAGAACTGAAATTTTCATTCTCATTCCCATTATCATTTCCATTTTTCTCAACGAATTTCTCACTAGGCGGGGTAGAATTTTTTGGTGATGAAGGCTCAACAACAACAACAGAGGAATCAATCCCAACCACTCCCTCACCAGACACCTCTGCACCAGCAGCCATGGAATCAAAGCCCACAAACACAAGAAACCCCAAATTACAAAATTCAAGAAACAAGAAGACTATCCGCACAATAAAAATTCAGACTCTAGATACCAAATAAATAAATAAAAATCCAATCTTTATTAGGCTTCTTATCTCAACGATAAAAACCCAATCCTTATATCTCTATTAAACAAAAAAAGAATACAGAGATCAGTCAAGAAACGGCGTCCTCTCTCTATTTCAGATTACGGCGATCTCCTCATACAATCTAGATGGATTCCCTCAATGCGTGTGTGCGCACCTAATAAATAAGAGGGCCTATAACCTAAAACCCATTTGGTGAAAAAGGTCAGAAATGGTATAAATTGGTGATGGGGGAGAGAGAGAGAGAGAGAGAGAGAGAGAGAGAAAATGCAAAAAAGAAATTCAAGGGCTTTCTGTAACAAATTCTTGATCACAAGTGGCAGTGGAATTTGGAGGTGGTTTATGGAAGAAACCAACAGGTGGCCTAGGCTTTTAGCTCTCCTCACACAAAATCACACACACACAATGTGTGCATACTTATATACAAAGAGGAGAGGATTTGAGTTGAATTTGTATTAAATTTTGGCGTTAGAAATGGTGGGGGGATGGAGATACGTAGGTTGATTTTGAGGTAGTGTTTTTATTTGTTACGTTCTATGAATAAAGATTATTGCTTTCATAAATTAAAACTGCCCCCTTTTGTTGGGATTGTAATTTTCTTTTTCCTTATCAATCACATGGGATTTCTCCTTAATTTTTATTTTTTTTTTTGTTTTGTGTAATGATTGTTATGTACTACCTTCATCCCATTACATTAGTCTCTTTGCTTTTTTATTGTTCGGCACGCTTTTCCACCGAAACCTAGTACGAGTTTTAAAATATAATTTTGACGTATTCATTTTTTCACGGGGTACTATGACAGGTAGTAATCTGTAATATTTACACTGTTAGTTTTGCATGAATTTGATGCAATATCCTCTATTTCCACATGTGCTTGCACATATATATGCATGTGTTACTATTCGAGTATGTATTTCTGTTGATCAATTTCACATATGATTTTTATTTGGATAGGAATCATAAAGTAAGAATAGTAATTTCACACCCTAACATTTGCAATAAATGTATGATTCCATTATTCCATACAATTGCATAACATTTAAATGCAGGCCGATTTTCTTTTCTCCGTGTCCATTTTTTTTATGTAGTATATTTGTTTTAAAACTCCTACGGTAAGGGGTTAGCAGACCACAACCTATAAATAACTCAAATAAAATTATATAGTATCTGGAGAAAGTAGTATTAAAATATAGCACTATCTTCAACATATGCCGAAGAAATCTAACTAATCTAATAAGGGTGTGTTTGGTAAAGAAGATGAACCAAGATGAACCAAGATGAGAGAGATCATCTTAGTTCATCTCACTGTTTGGTAACCAACTAAAATAAACTGGAGGGCCCGAGATGAATACAAGGCCCGTTGATATTTCACTGTTCCGCCTTGTTTAGTCATCTCACGTTTTTGGTCGGATGAGGTGAACTCATTCAAACAGTAACACAATATTTTCTCTCTCTTACCATTTTACCCTTATGTATTTATACGATTTCAAATAATAATAATAATATAATAAAATAATAATAATAATAATATAATAAAATAATAATAATAATAAATAAATAAATAAATAATAACAATAATAGTAATAATAATAATAATAAATCAATAATAATAATAATGTAATAAAATAATAATATTAATGTAATAAAATAATCATAATAATAAATAAATAATATCAATAATAGTAGTAGTAATAATAATAATAATAATAATAATATTAATAATTAATAATAATAATAATAATAATAATAATAATATAATATAATATAATAATAGTAACAATTATAATAATAGTAATAATAATAATAATAATAATAATAATTTAATAATAATAATAGTAATAATTATAATAATAACAAGAATAATAATAATAATAAATATAATAATAATAATAATAAATAATAATACAATAATAGTAATAATTATAATAATAACAAGAATAATAAAATAATAACTTAACAATATAATAATAATAATAATAATAATAATAATAATAATAAATATATTAATAATAATAATAAATAATAACATAATAGTAATAATTATAATAATAACAAGATAATAAAAATAATAACTCAACAATATAATAATAATAATAATAATAATAATAATAATAATAATAATAATAATAATAATAATAATAATAATAATAATAATAATAATAATACAGAGTAATAAATAATAAATAATAAATGGTACTATTTAATCTCAATGATAAAAGTGAAATCGGTAGGGGTATTTAATAAGGGTAAATAGTCAATTTAAATTTTAATCTAGAGTTTTGCAATTTGTACCAAACACAATATGATATCATCCGGGTCTGAATTTTTTGCTACCAAATGATGAGATGAATGATTCATCTTGACACTATTCATATGAGTCATCTTGAGATGAATCATCATTCTTCATCTTGAGATGATTACCAAACGCAACCTAAGTTTATTTGGTTTTTGTTCTTGTTTCATTTTAAATCTCTCGTTTCGAAACTTGATGATAAAAATGGCTTTGGTTTTTGTTCTTGTTTGGTGCTCAGAAAAAAAAATGAGGTTAAATGTAAATTTAAACACTTTCTTGACATGTGTAATTTGACACTTATAAAAAAGGAAGGAGTAACATTTTAAAGTTGTCTGTTAATTTTGACATGTAACAAGTAACATGGCATTTTGTATTGGTTTTAGATTGTGTAGGATTTTTTTGGACTTTTAAAATTTGGGTGAATTCAATTCGAATTTTTAAAGGTCATTAAAAATCCTGGGATATTCAATATAGATTTTTAAAAATCATTAAAAATCCTGACGTATTCAATATAGATTTTAAAAAGTCTTAAAAAATCTTTAGGTATTCAACAATCTGTGGACTTTAATACTCCATGGATTTTAATTGATGCTCTTTCAAAAATATATACAAATCACACTCTCCAAAATCTCTTCTCAAAACAAGAGATTTTTAAAATCCATGAGACCAAAATAATTAAACCTCCGGAAGAAAAAAAATTAAACATTTGTTCTTCAATTCATTTCACTCCATCTACTATAACAATTCCCACCATATCTACTACATTCTCCTCCATTCAAGAATCTCAACTTATGCTCGGGCAAGGATCACCTCTTGTGCATATAAACACAACACAAGGTGCAGTGCCCATTTCAAGCACAAATTTGTGCACTTTGAGCATTTTTTCCATTTTTTCTATATATTTAATTATGCTGAAATTTACAATTATAAAATTATTAATCGTAAGTAAATAATTGGGTCAAGTTTAAAAGTATATAAACCTAATGATGAATAATTAAACTTAAAAGTTTAAGACAAATGATTACCTATAAAAGTCTATTGACAAAAATAAATAATTTAAAACCTAATAAATACATGTAAAATATAGAATATTGATGAATTATTTCTTAAATAAATAAATGAAAATAGCATCACTTTGTGCTTGGAATGGACACAACACCCTCTACTGTTTCTGAGCACATCAGAGGATCCCCTTCCCTTATGTTCAATTATATATGGCGGAGCTAAAATAACACTATGCCCAAATTCTCAAACTCGGTCTCTCCTTCTACAACGACGTCATGAGGCCGAAATATAACGGTGATGGAAATGAAGATGAGAATAATAATGATGAATAATAATATATAATTTTTTTGGAACTAATGTATTTTTGGTATTTTATCTAAGCAATTTGAATAAATTTATTTTATATACGAATGTGTTTCATACACTTGCATCAACAGTCTATGTAAATACCATATAAATCAATAAAAAAATGTATTATACAATCTTGTCAAGTCCATGAAAATTCATATAAATTCATAAAAAAATCAGTCAAACTCTGTATGGAATTTATTAAATTCATAAAAAAGTCAGTCAAACTATGCATGGAGTTTATGGATTTTTTAAATCCACATACTTTTTAAAGTCCAAAAAAATCCAACTAAATCCCAATTGAATACACCCCTTAGTTTAAATTGAAAATAAATGCTAGAAAATGGTTTGAAATCAACATAATAACAATGGAATACAATATTTGGATGATGTTATTTTTATTTTTTTAAATGGCTATGATTATTTTTAAAACTCCAGATAAGTTTAAATGTTTCAAGGTAACATATTCTAAAGATAAAACGTTCTAAAATTTAGCATAATCTAGGCAGAATTTATTTGAAATTCTAAAATTGAATATAGCATGAAATTCTAAAATTGTGCAGGTGTAGCTATCATACATGGGTTTTCCCACTATGGGCTTATACAATCTCGTAACACAACTTCTATAAAAAAAAATATTAATTTTGTAGAAGGAAAGTGCACTTCCAAACATGCCACTATACAAAATTAATTTTTCTGTTCCAGTTATTTTATTCTCATTTTATTATTATAATAGACTTAAATAAAAAAAAAAAAACAATATAATTGGGATGGAAAGAGTATTCTAGTAGACTTATCTTGAATAAAAATGTGATAAAATAGATTAGACGGGGAAATAGTACATTAAAATAGTGAGAATTTTTTCATAAATAAATTTAGAAAGTACTCGCATGAGCGAATCAAATAATACTATCAAACAACATATATGGCTTTTCTTTATTGAGTGGCAAAAGTGCCGATGCTAAAACTTTTAGATTCGTTCTCTTTACTTTTTCATAAGTATATATAAATTTTATTTATTACTATGGAATAGCTCTCCACTTACCTAACTTCATTGTATATATTATTCTGGATGGTATTAATTTTCTACTAGTGTAACACCCGTCGATTCGAAAATCGACGAGATCACTTTTTGTTACAATTTTTAATTAAAATATATACAAAGATTATAAGCATTTATTTTAAATAATATTATTGAGATTATTCATAAAAAAAATACTATTGTTGAATTATATTAGAAACAAATATGCCAATTAAATTTATTTAAATTTTAAATATTAAGGCGCCAGTTAAACACAATAAAAATGTAACACTTCTCTCGTAATTGTAATTACTTTAAATCTCAAGTTGTCAATTATTTAGATTAGCGGTCGAAGAAGTATCATTTCCCATGTACTTTTATATTTATTAGTATTAATGTCAAACCGCCCGTTGTTTGATTATTTTACAATTGTGAAAATTTATTAGGTAAAAAAAATTAATATTGAATTATATTAAAAAAAAATGTCAATGAAGAGCAGTAGTAATCGTTAAGTTTTACTCCCTTTAAATGTCAAATTGTTCAATATTCACAGTTAAAAGAAAATTTTTTTTTTTGATGCATAATTGCCCGTTGTTTGGTTTAACAATTTGAAGGTAATATTTGTAGGCAGTTGTATGCATTTTTAAGTAATATTTTTTGAGTATTTATATTTATTTCAAAAGTCTCTCGCTGTTTGAGTCAATTATTTTCACAGACAACATTTGTTGTGTTGCATTTCTCAAGTCGAATGGTTATATTCATTTTGAATATGAAGCCGCCCGTTGTTTGGATTATCCGTCGGAGATATAATATTTCTCGAGTAATTGTATTCGTTTTGAATATGAAGCCGCCCGTTATTTATGAATATGAAGTCACCCGTTGTTTGGATTATCCATTGTAGATATAATATTTCTCAGGCCCGTTATTTATGAATAATGTCAAGCCTTTTTCGGATAATCATCGTATTTATTAATTATTATTAAAAAATAGTAAATTGTATGGTACATATATATATATATATATATGTTAAATTGAAAGATTTGATAATTCTGGCATCTTCAAATCGAATTGTTATATTAATCGACCAAAATAATAAACTAATTACCGGTCCAATAAGTCAATAAGCAATTAATGGCCGTTATTACTATTTTTTTATGATTATTTAATTATAAATATGGAGATATATTATAATATGGTATATATAAATTGATTAAATTATTGCCTAATATAGCCAAAGCCACGAGAATTTAGGAAAATATTCACGAAAAATCCACAATAATCCACGTAGGATGAGGATCCGTTTTCGTATTATATATATATTGATATCAACTATAGTTTATCAATTGTGTACTAAAATTGATTTTTTTTTTAATTTTATTTAATTTTTTTTTTCAATTTTATGATTTAGTCAAATGTTATACGGAGTACTAATTAATAATGGTTCATTAATTCAATTAGAATATATAATGAGCAAAAATGCAATTAAAAACATCAACTATGTCTGGCATTCCGTTTTAATAATGAACTTTTGATTTTTTCTATAAATTCACGAACTTTGGCCCATGTTCAATGTTTCCATAATTTGAAATTTCCCCAAATCAAAACTGATGTGACACTTATGTGGCAGCCGGACATCTGACATTGCAGCCAAAATCTTACTACACGTGTGCATGTTTTCTAGCAACTTAAATTAAAAGTTAAAGCTACATTGTTTTATCCTTCGAGACCCCCGCCGCCTCCCTCCTCTAGGACTCCGACATGGCCAACCAGATCTCCGTCCTCTTCCATCGCCCCGACTTCGGCGCCGTGAACAACAACCTCTAGGTGTGGCTCTATGACACCTTCCACTCCACCGAGCCCCAGCTCCAGCTCGTGGTCCTCCGCTTCCCTTCAATCCCCGTCAACGTCTACCTCACATGTGCCGGCCTCCACAAGCCCCTCCCAGGCTTCGAGTCCATCATCCTCGGCTCCTCGCCATCTACGCCCATGAGACCGCCGCCTGCAATGGCCAGGCCGCCACCGTGAGCATCCCCGACCTCGCCTACCCCAATGTCTATTACGAGATGAAGCAGTCGGCAAAGAACACTGCCATTGAGCTCTACCTTGCCGTCATCACCCCTAGCCACGATCCCCATGGCACCGTTAGATCCACGCGCCACACAAAAATTGTCAGCGTGGCCCTCGAGCTCTACTACAACCGGTCAAAGCTCGATTTCTGCAATTTCAGCAAGATCTGGTCCGTCTACTACCCCGACAACGCGGAGGGGGGGAGCGATTAATCTGCCGTGGGAGCTGCTACAGTCGATCCGCAAAACCCTAGGGAACTGCTTGCTCTGGCCGGACAAGAACCAGAAGCTCTTCAAGTCGGCGGTCATGGCGATAATTACCATGTAGATTGACATGTCACTTCGAATTGCCACATATTAGCCAGAAAAAAATATCAGTGAAAAATTGAACACTAGCCAAAATACGTGAATTTACAGAAAAAATTAAAAATTCGTGATTAAAACTGAATGTCAAATATAGTGGATTGCCTATATAATAATTTTAAAGCATTTTTCCTCAATTTTTTTACTAATAAAACTGAAATTAAATATTTAAAATTAAATAATGAACCCTAAATTGGATGGGTGAACCCTGGTCAATTAAGTTAGATTAATCATAATATCAAGAAATTAAAAAAAAATAAGAAATATTGATTTTGGTACACAATTAGTACACTCTAATGTGATTAGAGGATCCCAAATGATGTTATTGTACCCTGTCATATTTTGTACTAGCTTCTTAAATTTTATTTAGCATATTAATTAGAATAGTTTTTCCGGCTTTAAAATTTTATGGTTTAAATTTTGAAGATTTTTCTCTGAAGAATCAATATTCAAACAAGTTTGGTTCATATCGAAGTAAGTTCTCGTGTGATAAATAAGAATAAATTTGGATCATTGATCTTAGTTAGATCTATTGTTGTCATTGATCTAAGCATAGTTATAGGTTACAATACGCATGATTATATTTAAGCATCAATTTGTAAATTAAAAAGCACAATTATATAATAAGCATAGTTCTATGCATATTTAAGCATGAATTTGTATGCTTTTAAGCATTGTTCTCATTTTTTCACGTCAAGATTTATTTGCATACGAACGCTTCCATATTCAGACAATAAAGACTATGAGGCCGTACTAAATGTTTGTGGGAAATTTTGAAATAAGTGGATTTCAAATTCAATAATTCTAAAAAAAAGACAAAATACACAATTGTTTGTTTGTTTTTTTTTTTGTTTTTTGTTTTTTTTTGTTTTTATCAGGCAAACACAACACATTCACGCACCCAAGGTGACTCGAACGCCCGATCTCTTGGTTGAAGAGGAAGCGTCTTATCAACTGAGTTGTGCTTTGTTGTAGCGCAATAAATTCATCTTGTGACAATATTAGCCTCACAAATCAAAAGTGTGACATTTCAGCCGTTTAATGAATTTCGGCACCGAAAAATCTAGGTTGCACTCGTTGTCGTCCTTAATAAATAGTCTATTTTACTTTCGAAGACAATATTAAACTTGTTTTTTGCTTTGAGGGCCTTCGTTGCCGGCTAGATTTTCCATTCCACATCCGTTAAATGCTGAAATTGTCACACTTATAATTTATAAGACTAAAATTGTTACACATTTAAAATTCGATCTAAATCTGTCATAAGAAGAATTTATGAGGCTAAAATTGTGTATTTTACCAAAAAAATATATATATCAATAATTTGTAAGAAATTTCAGATTCAGCTAAAAACCTCGCAAACTAGGCCTATATTAATGAATCTGATTAATTTCAAAAATCAATTCAAACAACCCCCAATTGGTTTCTATACTAAAAACTTTCCAAGACAATATTCAATCTGAAACTTAAAGGAAATTCAAATGTTGACTGTTTCTCAATGCAAAATTTTACAATCATTTTGCGGAACAAATATATCTAAAATATTGAAAAACACAATTGCTATAGATTAGAAATGCTCTCCTACCCATGGTGGGCACACTTAATGTGTCCACCGCTGACGTGGCAGTACCACGTCAATAATTTTTCCTTTTAGGATTCACTTTTTTTTAATAGGGTTTAGTTTTTTATGGTAGGGTTTATTTTTATAAGGTATATTAATTATAATTTTCTTTAAATATAATGCCGCCACCTCAACCGTTGACATATTAAGTATGCCCACGGTGGGTAGGGGAGTATTACTCTGCTAGAGATATCTCCATGTTTTTTCAAAGAAAATAAAATAAAATAATAAAAATAAAAATAAAAATAAAAATAAAAATAAAAATAAAATAAAATCCCTTTTTAGTGTAGTTATATCTCCATTTTTTTGGTAGCTTTGAGTTGACTTATAGGTTGATAAATTATGGGCGCTGAAGTTAGGCCACGAGCTAGAAATCAAGGTTGATTGTAACGAAATTGATTACATATTTAGATATGGGCACTGAATTGGTTGCAACTAATGCCACGAAAACATAACTCACTAGCTTATTTATTTAGGGATAAATATATTAATTATAAACATCATGACCTTCAATATCCATTTTGAAAAGAGAATTTTTTTTTTTGAACAATCTTGTGTATCGCGAGTGAGTTATAGATAAGGATGTCAATCGTGGCCAACTCACTAGGTTTCGGGTCAATCCTATCAGATCACGGGTTATTTGGTTAGAATAATCGGGTTTTTTTTTCAGGTTTTTTTTTTTTTTTGCCCTAACTCTCTTGGTTTCGGGCTACCCCATCGAGTCAAAGAGCTTACGAAAATAAAATTGACCTCGTATAAATATAAAAATATGCATTGTTTCAACACATATTTGTATAAACCCGATCATTAATTTCTTAAATATTGAGAATTTAATGAGCATGTTTCCTAAATATTAATCTTGATTTTAATTTTCACCAAGTGTTGAAAGAAAAACATATAGAATCTAAAATGATGATTACATTTTCATAAAAAAAACTAACACATAGTCAATACCTAATTATCAAATTTATGAGTAAAATAATAAAATATCACATAAATTTCGACACATGACCAACCCACTGGGCCAACCCGCGGGCTTTTCGGTCTAGCCCCATCGGGCTCGGGTTTTTTCCGTCCGGCCTTATCGGACTTTTTATTTTTTGGCTATAATTTTTTGGCTCTAACTCCATCTTTTTTTCGGGCTATTCAAATCGGCCAGTCGATGTCGGGCTAAATTAATATTTTTAGTTATAGCTAATTTAAAATTATTCTGGAATTATTTTAATATAAAATGAAAATATACAATGATAGCTAGGGAAGAGTACATAGGAGACCCAACTCAAGGAATTCAATTATTCAAATAATTACTCCCTCCGTCTACAATCTTTAGATACTAATACTATATCCGGATGTCTACCATCTATAGACACTTTTCTTTTTAGTAATAGGCCCCACAACTTTATCACTTTACACTTTAACACTTACAAAAATTTTAAAGGGACCCACAATTATCCTACTTTAACACATTAACATATTAATTTATTAATATATCACCACATTGCATTAAAACTTGTGCCGGAAATTTTGGGTCTTAAGATGGTGGACGGAGAGAGTAATATTTAAGAGAAAATAGTTGTTTCATTAATATTATATACTCCATGTCTCCATATGAGGAGCTAGAGAGAGTATTTTTTAGTATCAAAAAAAAATAAAAATCGATCAAAATGGTGGGATGGACAGAAAGAAAGTAATTGGTTTATGGTCAAATTGAATTAATTTGCATAGTTGGATGGTCCGGTTTTTCTACCCTTTTAAAACACATAATGTAAAAAATACCCTTTTAAAACTCATAATGTAAAAATTGCCATTTCTGAATTAAATAAGGGTGTGGGCTCACACTGAATTCACACACACCCATGAGTCCTCCCTTGGAACTCGGGAAAGCCCGGTCATTATCGGGAGAATGTTTTTTTATTTATTTATTATTTTTTGTTTTTTTTCCTTTTGTATATTATTCCCCCCCCCCCCCCACCCCACCCCACCCCACTCCTTCTTCCATATAAGCCTAGCCGGGGCCAAAGCATACCAATACACCCATACTCTATTTATCTTCTTATTAAAGTGTGTATATTGATTCAAAAGAATAAGCAACCCTTTTAGTTTTTCTTGTGCCTATCTTTCTTTTTCTAATTCCCTTCTCCGATAAACAAAAAAAAATAAAAATCCTTTGCTATTTTCTTCTTCCAAATAATCTACTCAACACTCCATCCTAAATAATTTTCTACCAATTCCGGCAACCACACAAGGATGGCGTCACAATACGTGATCGAAAACGACCACTTTGTCTTGCCGGAAAATAAATCAGGGATCTCCGTCGAAGTAATACCACGACGAATATCGGTATGTTTTCCGGCGAATGTAGTATTAATTTTTTGTTATGAATTTATATTGTATTATTTGTTATGATTTAATTAGAAATTAATTCGTTTGTTGATTTTTGTTTGAAATTAATTGATTATTATTTTATTTAAATTAATTTTCTTATGTGATTTAATTCAAAATTATTATAAATTTGTAGTGTTTGTAATGTTAAAATTTATATTTAGGTTCAGAAAATAAAAATAAAAATTGGGCATAGCCGGCCGGTTAATCGGACGCCGGGAAACCGCCGTCCGGTCGTATATTCCGGTCGCCGGAAAAATTACTTTTCCGGCAACCAAAATGACCGGCCGGCTATGCCCGAAAATTGCCCTATTTTTTCTTAGTTTGTATAATTAATCGTATGTTTTTTATAATTTTATTAAGTCGTTAATTAATTTTTGTTTGAAATTAATTGATTATTATTTTATTTAAATTAATTCCCTTATGCGATTTAATTTGAAATTATTAGAAATTTATAGTGTTTGTAATGTTAAAATTTATATTCAGGTTGAGAAAAAAAAAAGAAAATTTTGGGCATAGCTAGCCTGTCAATCGGACGCCGGAAAACCGCCGTCCGGTCGTATATTCCGGTCGGAAAAATTACTTTTCCGGCAACCAGAATGACCTGCCGACTATGCCCGAAAATTGCCCCTTTTTTTCTTTGTATGTATAATTAATCGCATGTTTTTTATAATTTTATTAAGTCGTTAATTAATTTTTGTTTGAAATTAATTGATTATTATTTTGTTTAAATTAATTCCCTTATGTGATTTAATTCAAAATTATTAGAAATTTGTAATGTTTGTAATGTTAAAATTTATATTTAGGTTGAGAAAAAAAAAAAAAAATTTGGGCATAGCCGGCCGGTCAATCGGACTCCGGAAAACCGTCGTCCGGTCGTATATTCCGGTCGCCGGAAAAATCACTTTTCCGGCAACCAGAATGACCGGCCGGCTATGCCCGAAAAATTGCCCTGTTTTTTATTAGTATGGATAATTAATCACATGTTTTTTATAATTTTATATTGTGGTTTATTAATTTTTGTTTGAAATTAATTGATTATTATTTTATTCAAATTAATTAATTATGTAAATAATCAGTTGGTTAATTTAATTTTTTTTTTACAGGATTCTCCGGCGCCATGGTACCGTCGAAGCAATTTGATCAACCGGAGATTTGATGTCGGCAATTATTATAGGATTAAAATTTTGGAAGATATAAAGTTGGCACTAAGCGAGGCATATCGAGGTGGTGAATTGGTCAATCAGTTTCAGTTGGGACCTTTCGGATATTTTCTCGATTGGGAGCCGGGGCAGAACAGTAAACCCTTGCTCCACTCCGTGTTATCTCGAGCAGTCGAGCTGTCATGACGGAGGTGGGAATTTGGTTCCACATTAGGGGCACTACGTAGAGTACGCCGTTCAGGACCACGCTCTGATCACAGGGTTGAGATTTGGCCCTACAGATTTTGATCTCAGGATTCAGAGGGAGCCAAGGGCATCCCATTTTTTTCAAGACATCTGTGGCGGCCATGGTCAGAAGGCGGAACTGTTGCACTCCCATTTAGGAACACTCACGTCTGAGAATGATCCAGACGGGCAACTTCGATTGAAGCTGGCGAACTTGTTGATGGCCAACTGTTTTATCCTCGGTCATAACGGGCAGGCTCCACCCCACCAGTGGTTGTGGGAGTTAATTTAAAATTAAACCTACAAACTATATTAGCTGTGCATCATTTAAAATCAGGGAAAATTCAATGGTAATCACTAAACATCGTACCAAAAAAGGCATTTAAACACAATTATTGAAATAGGCTAATAAGATATATTGGGGCAGTTAGGGCTGGTATGATCAGGAGCGTCGTAGTGCAGATATCTACGAGGTCTACGACCTCGACGGCCTCCTCGTTCAAGTCTGCCTCTGATTCTTCTTTCCTTCGGCCGACTTGGTAGACGCCTCGGGATTGGTGGTTGGACGTCTACGTGCTTGATGGACCGCGGCACTGTCCAGAGATATTTTTTCGGTACACTACGAATTAGGACTCTAAAACAAGCCTCATACGAGGCTCGTCTATAGAATATCGAGACGTAATCCACCACGTTCTTTCTATTCTTCCTGCAATTAATATATATAAATAAAATAAAAACAGGGTTAAAATATTAATTCTATACTGAATATATTGCATTCAAATAATGCAAAGTGAAATTCATTACTTGATTGTTGCCATCGCGTGAGCACAGGGGAGACAATCAAACTCCCACCGCCTGCATTGACACACGTGTTGCTGCAGGTCAACCATCACTTCCCGGTTAGACATCTTCACTTTATAGTGAAGAGTATTGGCAATCCTTGTGGCCTTGTAGGTGTTTGCGTATTCCAATTGCACTGCCATTTTTTCCGAGCCTCTTCTGTGATCGGGTGAGTATCATTCCTACACTTTTCGCGTCGCTCATTGAACCATTCTTCAATGATGAGCCTTACAGCATCTAGACAAGCAACAATCGGCAGACGTCGGGCCCATAGGAGGGTATTGTTAAAAGATTATGCTGCGTTGGACGTCATGTTGCTGAATCGTCTTCCCTTGCACTGCGATCGGGACCACCTTGTTACTCCAACATCTATCAACCTATTGTAAGCCAACCTGCTAGTGCGCCGGATCCCCTCAAGGTAGGTCTGGAAATCATGGTCGTCGTACGTATACGCGGCATGTTGGAGCTGCATGCCTACATTTTTTCCGTAGAAGGCGATATTTTTGACAAGATGGAAGTAACAGAATCCGTGCTTAGATGCAGGGAAGATCTCTCGGATAGCATGTATGATAGACGCGTGTTGATCGGAGACGAACAACGTACCCGGACATGGACCATATGCCTTTCGGAGGCATGCCATGAACCAAGTCCATGATTCGTTATCCTCAGTCGGCCCTATTCCGTACGCCAGTGGGAATAGTTGCTCGTTCGCATCATTCGCCACAGCTACAAACATTAACCTGTGGGCCTTCCCCTTGAGATGCGTGCTATCAACAACAATGACTGGCCGGATATATCCATTTCGCCAAGCGGAACGCGTAGTGCCTAGAGCAACAAAGAATCATCCCAGATACCCCCGTATCCCATAAGATACTGATAATGGGATATTGACCTCATCGCCGCCTTCATAACCAGAATCATCCCAGATACCCCCGTATTAACATTGACGTAGATCTCAACCATCTGTAGTCAAATAATTACAACTTAATTAATAAAAATTACAAATAAATATAAAATCAATAAATTAAACACATAAATATATACTAATTTCGTTAGGAACATCACAAATTGTAACGCCCCGCATTTTACTTAACTAGTTAGCTAATTAATCTCGATTTAAGTTAATTAATTTTGATGTAGGCGACTACTACGGCTTCATGACGACACTACAGACGACTTTCACTCGCCACGGTGCGCCACTGAGAGAGTTACCTGCGGTTGGTGGGGCGCCCGCATCGCCACTTGAGGCACCATTGCCCGAGGTTCCCCCACTGCCGAGCTCACCGCCACCCGAGCTCCCACTGCAGCCGACGTCACCTCCACCCTTAGCTGTTCTGCCTGCGTCGCCCATCTTGGGACGACGAGAGAGAGATAAGTCGGACGAGGAGATGGAGCCTCCTCATACTCGAGCGAGGATCGCCCCGGAGCAGCGGGATTGGGCTACCTCATCTGGAGGTAGTAGCTCCATCGATTCAGCTGCTATGGATCGTTCAGTTAGGCTCTTGCGAGCACTGCCCCTCAGAGTTGGTGATCGCGGGAAGGCCCCATTGTGATTAGTGACAGCCCGGGGAAGGAGTGAGAGGACCGAGAGGAGGAGTGGCGTCGATGCCACGAGGAGCTGAGCCGCGTGATCTCGGATGCGAGGCACAGCTTGGGCAGGGACGACGAGCACCTTAGGCAAGTGTCCGAGGATTTCGAGCGCTTCGTGAGTCAGCAGGAGCATGAGCACCGTTTGGAGCAGATAGACGGGGACCATGAGCGTCGTATGAGGCTGATTGAGGAGTTAGACCGTCCACTACCAGGGGTAGGACGGGTAGAGGAACGACGCTGATAGTTCGATATGGTGAGAGACATCCCTAGGGAGATCGATCTGGTGAGATCTCGAGACTCGGAGTTGGATCGGAGGATGGAGGCCTTCCATCAGGAGACTGAGGAGATTCAGAGAAGCATGGCGGAGTACCGTGCTAGGTACGAGCGTTCGCGTCAGTACATGGAGAGCCTCCGACAGCCAGGGAGTAGTTGGACAGCCCTAGTCCGACAGCAGGCCGATCTAGCCCGAGCGGACGGGGAGCACGTCTGACGTGTTGACGAGGTTGAGAGACTGAGGCTACCCGAGCCCGAGCCTGTGCCAGGAGCTGGAGCGGGAGTAAGGGCAGAGGATCCCGATGAGCCGGATTCTAGTGATGATGAGGAGGATCCCGAGGAGGGCCCCGAGGAGGATGTTGATGAGGAGGACGATCAGGTCGCCCCTATGGCGGGGGTATTTGAGTTCGGAGCAGGCATCGAGGATGATGAGGATGATGAGATAGGTCTTCAGTTCCACTTGGGAGATGATGAGGACCCTCAGGACTTCGGCCTCCACGATGACGAGGACGACCTCGAGGACGAGGTGGATTACGGCTCGGACCACAGCACCATAGATTCCGAGTGACCGACCCTTGTACCCTTTTGTAGTGGTTGAGAACGGCGCCTAGTAGACCGTACTCACCCTATTTTCTTATGTTCTAGTATTATGTATCTAGACGAAAACGATTAGATCGTTTCGTAGTATCGTAGCTATGATCAGTTAGTACAGATGTTAGATACTCCGTGACTAAGTACCTGAGGTGATGTCACATAGCTGGTAACATCATGTTGTGTACTTAGACAGTGCACCTTCTGTTGATGTGAGTAAGACCCATTTTGGGCAATTTTCTCTTATCTATATATGATGCCTATTATAGTTTATTCCTTCGTATATAGAAATAAATCAGAGATATTTTCCCACCTTATCAAACGACAATTATGAATAACTATATTATAACCGTGTAGAATACAAGAGGACGAATGCTATATGTCTATATACAAGTATATCTGCGTATGCATACCTTGGGTTGAGGCAAGCCTCAAAGAGGTTAGAATTTAACCGTTGTTGATTCAGCAGGATGCCACCAAGGAGAGCACCCGGACGTCCCAGAAGGGCATCCGTAGCTGAATCAGTAAACCATGAACAAGGTAACCAGGGAAATAACAACCCACCTCCACCTCCACCTGAGAGGAGAATCGAGGAGCTATTCCTTAGACAGAATCCACCCGTGTTCAATGGCATCGGAGACCCAGCCGAGGCAGAAATCTGGGTACGAGCCATGGAACGGATATTCAACTTCCTACACTGCACTGACCAGGAACGCTTAACCTGTGTATCCTTCCAGTTGTCGGGATCAGCTGACTTCTGGTGGGAGGCACGAAGGAAGACCATGACCCCCGAACAACTTGAGAACCTCACATGGGACCAGTTTAAGACTGGAATTTACGACAAATACATTCCAAAAAGTTACCGAAAGAAGAAGGAGAATGAGTTCTACAGTCTGAAACAAGGAAAAATGTCTGTGACTGAGTACGACAGAGTGTTCTGTGACATGTCCCGCTTCGCGCCGGATCAGGTAGACACCGATGAAAAGATGGCTGAGAAATTCTGTGCCGGTCTGAGGCACGAGATCAGAATGGCGCTTGCAAGCCATGGCGGACTATCATACACTGAGTCTCTTGGAAGAGCATTGGACATCGAGGCAGCGATGCCTGGCGACAAGCCTGCGTCTACCCCGATGCCAACCCCCACTCACTCTCAGCCACAGCACGACAAGGGAAAACGGAAGTGGGATAATAATCACGGAAATCGAGGTGGGAAGAACCCGTGGCAAGGACAACCACGCCCTCAAATCTCTGAAAAGCAAACTGCGCCGGCTCCGACCGGGAACTTCCCAACCAGATACACCCAATGCCCCAAGTGCAACAGAAGACATGAGGGAGTCTGTAGGGCGGGGAGCGACAGTTGCTATTCATGTGGACAGAAAGGGCATTTTGCGAACAACTGCCCCAAGAAGCTGGAGGGAACGACCTCGAAGTCAGGTCAACCTAGCCAGAACCAACAACTTCGAGCAATGCAAGCTCAGCAAGGACCGCAGCAGCAACAACTCCCACCGCCTCCCTCGCTTCCACCGCAACACCAACAGTTCCGGCAACATATGCAACAACAGAACGCAAAGGTTCATGCAATGAAGCAGAAGCAGCCCGCTAGGAATCAAGGAAATCAGGGAAACCTGGCAGGTATGGGCATACTCCATGAGATACCTGTAATTATTTTATTTGATACGGGTGCTTCGCATTCATTCATCGCAAAAGCATGCGTAGAATATCTAAGTCTGAGAACGGAACCAATAGGGACGGATATGCGAATTACATCGCCTGTAGGAGGGAACATCACTCTTACGCACCGTTGCTCAAATTTAGAACTGAACTTAGGATCACACAAACTCCTAGCAAATAATCTGAGCGTCTTACCGATGAAGGACGTAGACATAATCTTAGGAATGGATTGGCTAGCCGAAAACTATGCCACCATCCTCTGCAAGGAGAGAAAGATTTCCTTTAGAATGCCGGGTAAGGAACCGACAACTTTCCACGGAATTGCTTTAAATAAGCGAAAATCAGTGATCTCCGCCATCCAAGCAGCAACCTTGATAAGAAAAGGGAACCCAACGTACCTCGTGTACCTGAATGAGGAACCCAAGGACGAGGAGGAGAAGAAGATCGAAGATGTTGAAATCGTTCGTGAATTTCCCGATGTTTTTCCGGACGTACTACCAGGACTACCACCTGATAGGAAGATAGAGTTTACCATCGATTTGGAACCTGGATCAGCCCCGATATCCAAGGCACCATACCGAATGGCACCAAAAGAACTGGAGGAACTAAAAGTACAACTCCAAGAGCTTCTGGACCTAGGTTTCATCAGACCTAGCGTGTCACCATGGGGAGCACCAGTACTGTTTGTAAAGAAGAAGGACGGCTCCATGAGGATGTGTATAGATTATCGAGAACTGAACAAGTTAACCCTTAAGAATAAGTATCCATTACCAAGGATTGATGATCTGTTTGACCAACTTAAGGGAGCGAGTGTCTTCTCAAAGATAGATCTTAGATTAGGATACCATCAATTGAAGATCCGACCGGAGGATATACCCAAGACGGCATTCCGAACCAGATATGGACATTACGAGTTCGTAGTTGTACCATTTGGGTTAACGAATGCGCCAGCGGTATTCATGGATCTCATGAATCGGGTTTTTCACCCGTACTTAGACAAATTTGTCTTAGTTTTCATAGATGACGTCTTGATTTACTCAAAGAGCAAACAAGAACATGAGGACCACCTGAAGACAGTATTAGGAACTCTGAGAATAGAGAAGCTTTACGCCAAGTTCAGCAAGTGTGAATTTTGGCTAGAAGAAGTAACATTTTTGGGTCATATTGTGTCAGCTGAAGGAATTAAAGTGGACCCCACAAAAGTCGAAGCAGTTCAGAACTGGAAATCCCCATCAACACCAAATGAAATCCGAAGTTTCTTAGGATTAGCTGGCTACTATCGAAGATTCATAGAAGGATTTTCTAAGATAGCCAGGCCAATGACACAACTCCTAAGGAAAGGGATCAAGTACACATGGACACCGGAATGCGAGTCAAACTTTCAACAGTTGAAGGAGAAACTGACTACCGCCCCAATTCTGGCAGTCCCAGACCCGGACAAGGAATATATCGTTTACACAGATGCTTCCAAGAATGGGCTAGGATGTGTTCTAATGCAAGAAGGGAAGGTGATAGCTTATGCTTCACGACAGCTTAGACCACACGAGCTCCACTACCCAACCCATGACTTAGAATTGGCAGCAGTGGTACACGCCCTGAAGATCTGGAGACACCATCTCTACGGAGTACGGTGTGAGATTTTCACAGATCACAAGAGTCTCAAATACTTTTTCGAGCAAAGAGACCTTAACATGAGGCAGAGAAGATGGCTCGAATTAGTGAAGGACTATGATTGTGGAATCAACTACCATCCGGGCAAAGCTAACGTAGTAGCAGACGCGCTAAGTCGCAAGGCACAGTCAAAGGTAGCATTTCTTTTAACTGAAGAAGAGAACTTATCCTAGAATTCGAAAGGATGAACTTAGAAGTGGTACTGCCACCAGCAACGGTAGAAGGGATAATTGCCACCCTAACCGTAGAACCCGACTTGAGAAGTCGAATTCTTCAGGCTCAGAGGAAGGACGAAACACTCGAGAAGATACGCTTGAAAATCAGAATGGGAGAGCCCGGAGAGTACCGTGAAGAACCAGATAATGCAATAACGGTCGAAGGAAGACTGTGCATCCCACCTAACGAGGAACTCAAAAATGAAATTTTGAGTGAAGCACACGATACACCGTATACCGCGCACCCTGGTAGTACAAAGATGTATCAAGACCTCAAGAGGAAATTCTGGTGGGATGGCATGAAGAATGACATAGCATCGTTTGTGGTAAGATGCCTAGCCTGCCAGCAAGTGAAAGCTCTACATCAGCGACCTTATGGCAAATTGCAACCCCTAGAAATTCCACAGTGGAAATGGGAGCATATCGCCATGGATTTTGTTACAGGATTGCCAAATCGAGAAGAGGAAATACAGCCATCTGGGTGATCATAGATCGACTTACAAAGAGCGCACACTTTCTCCCGATCCCAATAACGTGCGGGTCAGAGAAACTAGCTCAGTTGTATGTTCGCGAGATAGTACGCCTCCATGGAGTACCAATCTCGATCACGTCAGACCGAGATTCAAAATTCACCTCTAGATTTTGGATGAGCTTACAAAAAGAACTTGGAACCAGATTGAATTTTAGTACTGCTTTTCACCCTCAGACCGATGGGCAGTCAGAAAGGACCATACAAACCTTAGAGGACATGTTGAGAACGGTAGTACTTGACCGAGGTGGTCATTGGGAGCCAGTATTACCCCTGATCGAGTTTGCCTACAACAATAGCTATCAGGCGACCATAGATATGGCACCATACGAAGCGTTGTATGGAAGAAAGTGTAGATCACCGCTTTATTGGGATGAGGTCGGTGAGAGAAAAATGTTAGGCCCTGACGCGATCAGCGACATGATCGAGATCGTGCGCCAAATTAGAGAAAGAATTAAGGAAGCTCAGGATAGACATAAATCTTATGCCGACAATCGTCGAACCGAGATTCAGTTTGAAGTAGGAGACAAGGTGTTTCTAAAAGTATCTCCTTCCAAGGGGATAATGAGATTTGGAGTTAAAGGAAAACTGAGGCCACATTTCATCGGACCTTACGAAATTTTAGAGAGAATCGGACCAGTAGCCTATAGGCTGGCGTTACCGCCAAGCCTTGGAAACGTGCACAACGTTTTCCACATTTCGCAACTTCGGAAGTACGTGCACGACCCAAAGCACGTAATCCATCAAGAGGAAGTTGAACTTAATGCAGATTTGAGTTACGAGAATAGGCCAGAGGCAATCCTAGACCGAAAGGTACAACAGCTCAGGAATAAATCTATCACTTCGGTGAAAGTTTTGTGGAAGCACCATGGTCAGGAAGAAGCTACGTGGGAACTCGAGGATAAGATGAAAGAGAGATATCCGGAGTTATTTAACGAAGGTACGTAAATTTCGGGACGAAATTTCTTTTAAGAGGGGTAGGATGTAACGCCCCGCATTTTACTTAACTAGTTAGCTAATTAATCTCGATTTAAGTTAATTAATTTTGATTGATCGAGTTATATTATCAACTTCTAGTATTCAGAATTTCTATAACAATTGCTTAGAGAGCAATAATAGAATTGAGTAGCGACTCGACTACTATGATCTCATTATCAACTTCCATAATTGATTATGGTCGAACGATCGATTGAGTGTTCAATTGAATAAGTGGTTGTTAATAACCTCTTTAGTAGCCAAGTGTCGATTGAGTTAGAAATTCAACGAATAACTGATTAAGCACTCGATAAATTAGGCGGTTGATCAATAAGTCCCAATTATCCTTAGCTAAGTATTAATCTATAGACTGATTATGAGTTAATTACTCGATGCTAACATTTAGTAATTGGTCTTAGGCCCAATTAGTCAGAAGTTGGACCAAACCCATTTGTAAATCAATTGGGTCAAACCCATCAGAATAATCATTTGGGCCAAGGCCCGATTCACGTACTAGTGGGCCACGCCATTCTTTTGATTAAGTTCAAATATACATATATGTATAGATGCACATAAATTTTCTCTCTTTTATAAAGGGAAGAAAGAAATAGATTAATATTAACTATAATCCCCATAGATAATTAAAACAAGAAAAATAGCTAAACTCTAATTCCTTTATTAATTAAAGGAAAGTCGCATGTCACCCAATTAAGTAGGGATCGAGTCCCACTTGTGCAGTAAGGTACAGAAGCATTCCTTGTAGTGCAATTGGTTTACAAAGATAAAACAAATCTAGAGATTCTCTCTCTAGCCTAAATATGGAAAAATAATCCGCCCCTTTTAGGACCCTTCCTTTCATAACAACAACATGGCATCCTTCTTGCTACCTGCAAAAGAAAAGAAGATCAACAAAATAGGACAAATTTTGAAGAAACCAAAATCTGCAGAACAGGAGCAAACCAATTCAAATACCCTATGTCTAAAACAAGAAAGAAAACCAGCCTTAAGGGAAGCTTAGTGCAGCCACAGAGACAGCAGCTTCATCACTTCCTTGATACCTGCAAAGGAGAGAGAAAACAGTCAAGTAAGAACAAGAAGGGAGGGGAACCAAGGCTACACACTAGAAACCAAATAAAATCTGCAAGAATCTTCAAGAGAAACAAATTAGACATGAAATAGAAACATTGAGGCTCTAAAATCTGACTCTGTTGAGTCAACCAACCTCCCTTTAGGTCATCAAGAGACTAAACCCTTTATACATACGCTCAACCTCACCAAATCAGCCACACTTCTTCAAACATTCACCAAAGTTTTCAAACACCAAGAGAGAACCGAGAAAGGATAGAATCAAGAGGAGGCAAGAAGGAAAAGAGAAGGGGAAGAGCTAGCAACTACAGCCCTTCACTCACCTAAGGTAACAACAAATCCCAAAGCTCTAGAACTAGAGAAGCATGCTACATATTTCAGTTTCAAATTTTCAACCACAAAATCCAAACCCAAAGTATGCTACTATTCCTTTTTCCTTCTCCAAGAACCTTTGTAATAAGATGATTTCAACACATGAATACTTTAGCATGCTTCTACCCAGAAACCTAGCATATAGCACATTAGAACAAGTTAGGTAAGTTCCAAAATTTGTAAAATCTGAACTATAACCCAACATTCCTGCGATTCTGATTTCGTAGAGTACACATAGTATATATATATATTTAGATGAAGAAAACAGATATCATATAATCCAGAACCTCTAATCTCAGTTAAAAACCCTTTCTACCTAATGCATAATCATGGCAAAACGTGAACAAAGAGCGAGGGAAATAATAGAGGTTACTAAACTGAACCTCCGTCGAGGCGTGAGGCCTCGACAGCGAATAAGTTAGGCGGGGACAGAGGGCCGAAGCCAGCAGCGACCGCGATGCCTCGTCGTCTTCATTATCACTGGAATCTGCACAAGAAGGGAAATCAGCAACGTAATTCTTTAATAATTTCGTGTAGTAAGATTCGAACCCATTAGCAAATTTTGAACACTTAATAAAATGAAAGAGTAAAAGGGAGAAGGCGGCGGCGTCCTCATCGCCGGAATCGAGAAATGAAAACGAGAGTAACGAATGTCCCCTAGTTCGAAAGAACTAGGGTTTTCAATGTAGCCATCTCAAGAGAGGGGCGGTAGATTGTGGGAGTTGCAACCGGTCGGAGTGAGAGCCACCGGACAGAGACGAATTCGCCGACCAAGGTCGAGCTCGCCGAACAAATCGAGACCACACAGCGCCCTCTGACGCGGCGCCATCTTACCAAGGTGACGAAATCCAGCCAGTAGCCAAATACGGCGTATTTCACCAGAATTTGATGATGAAGGATAGGGAAGAGCTTGGCCCTAGATCTTCGATTTGGGGAAAACAACCCCGATCAGAGAAGGAAACGACGACGACTCATTGATGGAGGCGCCGTTCGGAGAAAATGATTGGAAAAGACGACCGGAGACGAGGAACGCGAGCTGGAGACGAATTGGTGAAGAACACGAATAGAGAAGTCGGGAGATGAGTTCTGAGGAATGAGGAAGAAAAAGGGGTTAGGGCCCTCTTTTGTGACCCGGGTCGGGTCGGACAGTTCGCGGGCCGGGTTCTGCTAAAATGAGGGCCGGGCTGGGGCAGCAGTCTGGGCCGAGGGAAGGGTGGGCTGACCAGTTGGGCCTGGGACTTGCGATAATTGGGCTATGACCCATTTAATTAATTATGAGCCCAATTCCCGAGTAATTATAAAACGAGACGCGATTAATTAAATCGTATTCCACTCCTGATTAAATTTCAATAATGCGTAAAGAATTATTTCGCGAATAAAAGAATTAACTTTAGATAAGTTAATTAACCAGAAATAATAATTTAGACAAATTGATTTAGTAAGTCAATTATGTAATTAAATTTTATTGAGTCTAGTTCGTGACAAATCAAAGAGTGATTAACTGATAAAAATCTTATGAACCGTTCACATAACGGGGTCTATAACTCGAGCTTAGATAACAGTAACCACATTGTTGGACTTAGAATAACCTCCGATCTGATTAAAAACTAAAATCTTAGATAAGATTTTATTCGTTAGAATACGAACCTTACCTCGGTTTTAATCGAAGGGTACGCGAAGGAGGGACAGTAGCGGAAGCAGAGATCAAGTCTCGTCGCAGAAGAGAAAACAACGAGGTGGGCTTTCTATAAAACCAAGCATGTTTTATTAGATCAGTAGCTCTTTTAAAAGTATTGTCATGCCATAAATGTTGTATGATGCCTATTTGTTAAATGGCGAAATGCCAATTCATAAATCGAATTCGGGTCCTTGAATGATCAGCTATTATTCTTGGACTAGTGTACACATTGATCGTGTCATTCAGATAGTGACCGATCAGGTGACCGAGTGAGGTGGCCAACTCCTCGGGCACAATAAACTCAGATATGGTAGATTACTACAGAACTTAGTCTGCGCAGACGCTTTTAAGATAACTCAGTTTTTGTGAACATAGGCCTTTCAATAAAACCCTATGCTTCACTATGAATGGCTTGACAATAAAAATGTTTTGGGCATTGTGTCCACTGAGTACTCCGTACTCACGCCCTGTACATTATTTCCAATGTGCAGGTTGAGCTGGATGACGGAAGAGTGACCAGCGATGTTTTGTCGAAGTTAGCGAGTAGTGTAGTTGATGAACACTCTTGGTAATACGTGTCTCCATACACGTATTTCCACACATTTCCGCTGCGTACACTCTAATATTCTGAATCATTTTCAATTTGGTTGTAATCTAAGTCGGAATCATGACAAATCGCGTCGTACTACTTTCAACTATTATGTCCCACTTATCGATGTTGCTTTATAATTTGTTAGCGTCAAATCTCGAACTTTCACTTCCTTTTCTTTATTATTCGTTAATTCCACCATAGTCACGAATCACCGAGCTTGGCTATTAATTAGTAAAGTGCGGTCGTGACACAAATATATACTGATTTAATCCATCACATAAAAGAATTAATTTAAACAAAATAATAATCAATTAATTTCAAACCAAAATTAATAAACGAAATAATAAAATTACAAAATACATGTGATTAATTATCCATACTAAGAAAAAAAAGAGAGCAATTTTCGGGAATAGCCGGCCGGTCCATCGAATGGCCGGAAAAGAGATTTTTCCAACGACCGGAATACACAGCCAGACGGCCCTTTTCCGGCATCCGATCGACCGGCCGGCTATGTCCTAATTTTCCACTTTTTTTCTCAACCTAAATATGAATATTTAAATTACAAAAACTACATATTTTTACTAAATTCAAATTAAATCACATAAAAGAATTAATTTAAACAAAATAATAATCAATTAATTTCAAACCAAAATTAATAAACTAAATAATAAAATTACAAAATACATGTGATTAATTATCCATACTAAGAAAAAAAAGAGCAATTTTCGGGCATAGCCGACCGGTCCATCGGATGGCCAAAAAAGAGATTTTTCCGGCGACCGGAATACACGGCCGGACGGCCCTTTTCCGGCGCCCGATTGACCGGCCGGCTATGCCCGAATTTTCCACTTTTTTTCTCATCCTAAATATGAATTTTAACATTACAAACACTGCAAATTTCTAATAATTTTGAATTAAATCACATAAGGGAATTAATTTAAACAAAATAATAATCAATTAATTTCAAACAAAAATGAATAAACGACTTAATAAAATTACAAAAAAACATGTGATTAATTATTCATACTAAGAAAAAGTAGGGCAATTTTCGGGCATAGCCGGCCGGTCCATCCTGTGGCCGAAAAAGTGATTTTTCCGGCCACCGGAATACCGACCGGACGACCATTTTCCGGCGTCCGATTGACCGGCTATACCAAATTTTTTTGATTTTTTTCTGAACCTAAATATAAATTTTAACATTACAAACACTACAAATTTCTAATAATTTCGAATTAAATCAATTAAGAGAATTAATTTTCAAAATAAATAAATTAATAAATCAAAATAATTATCAATTAATTTTCAAAATAAATCTATATACTGATTCCTAAACATATAAATTCATTTTCATAAATACGACATGTTATGAAAATTCAATTAAATTCCAAAATAAATACATAAAGTACTTGCTAAACATATAAATTCAATATTAAACGATTACATATATTGTTGGATAATTCGGAAACGCGATGAAGCAATGTGGTTTACTTCCTCTTCCTCAGCTCAGCTTTGTTTACTTCTTCTCTGAACAATTTTTTTGGTGAATTGGGGTTTTTTTTTTTTTTTTTCCTGAATTCTATTTACAATTTTGCGTTGTATATATTCAGTTTTCGGTGTGGTTGACATAGGATATCAATACTGTTTTGTCTGTGATATCAGAGATGAATTATTTGTACCAAAAAATCAGTCAAATTGTGTCCATTCACGCATGCATGCATGCATGCATAAAGCAGAAAAGTTATTAGTAATACTGTTCATAATAGTAATTATAAATAAAATAAAAAATTAAGTGAGACGTCACCTCTCACATTCATCATTCACTCATAATTGAATTGTGGGTGATAGTTTTTAAACATAAAAGGTGAGACACACAACACATTAAAATAATTAAAATTGTAGTTTTTACATTACTTCATTTAAAAGGGCAATTTTTACATATTCATTTTCAAATGGACAGTTAACCATATTGTGAGATTTGCATATGGACTATTGACTGTAGCATTCTTTCAAAGTTGGAAAACCTAAAAAGCTAGTTTTACCGCACTGGCATGATTAAGAATTGAATGGTCAAATTATCGAAAACTTATAACTTTGATTGCTCTTTGAAAAAAGTGAACAATAATAGCGTTATTAATACATCAAATATTCTTTCATCTTTTAATACGCAGTATATTTAATTAACTTTTTTTTTTTTTTTTACCAATGCTTGTCCAAGTAGAAGAATACGAATATGCTTTTGAACTCGGCATGGTCAAGGATAATATTCAACATAAAAATTATGAATTATTATTATTATTATTATTATTATTATTATTATAGACAAATTTTATTTCGCTTTTATTTTTCTTAACTACAAATTTTATTTGACCTTAAAACGGAATATAATTGATTTTGTTTTTCGTAAGTGGAAATTGCGTTTTACATATTATGAATGAAGATTGGGTCTCCTAAGAGATAAAACTGATAAATATATAATGTAATAAGAATATAAAAGGGTATTATTGTAAACTTAAATCAATGCATTATAAGAAGTACAATGTACAAGACTTAGACCCAATGACCAATATATTACATGACGCATTGAAAACGAAAACAAAACATATATATTAATATTTTTCCATTGTTTTAATTGTTTGCAATACTACTTTTACCAAAGCTAGCAAACATACGAAATTTTATGGCACCATTTTTATTTTTTTTTTCACCTTTCCTCCACACCTGGCGGCAAACAACGCGACTCGTATTGTCTTTACCTACCTAATTAATTTAATTATAATAATTTTAATAGGCATGGATTATTGACCATTATTATATTACATCACACGCACGGGGCACGGCAAAAAAATTAAAATTTTGAACCGACTTTCGTCTACGTGAACACTACTGTCAAGTGTCAACGCTTCATAATATTACCAGAACTTTTTCTTTTTTCAAAAAAATAACTTTCGAAAAGTGGCTAGAAGTTTAAAATTGTGAAATCACAAGGTTCCCATTTTTTTTAAGTTTGATAACAATTTTCCAATGTTTAATGAGAAGGGACAAGCGCCTGGTGAAAAAGTACATTAAAAAAATCTTTAAGAAAATAATTCAAAGAAAAATGAAAGCTCAAATTAATGCTACTAATTAAGTCCGTCACATATATATATATATATATATATATATATATATACTATCGTTTCCTACTGATTTTCAAGCAGGATTTTGTATTTATTGGACATGTATTTCCCTCTTTCTCCCTCCCAATTTCGTTATGGCAAAGGCCCTTTCCAACTATACTAGGCATTACTATGAGATATTGATGAAATCACCAACCAAGTGTAAGTATCCATTTCAGTAAAATATATAGAAGTACAATAGGTTTATAAGGAAATAAACAATAGAAAAGATTACAAAAAGATTTACATAATATACACAAGAATATTCTAGACTTGGGCATCACTATTTTCCTTATCAATTACTACTATATAAGTATATACTAGTTTTTGCACCCCGTGCAATGCACGGCAATATATATTATTGTGAAGTATCAGAAAATATATTTAACAAATATCAATTAAATTATTAAAGTATATCATTAATTTTGGGCATTCCATTATCAAGTTATAAATTTATAATTCACCACCATACAAATCACAAAATCTTTGTAATTATTTTGCATCATTTTCAAAAATGACAAATATCCGACGGACATTGCATCAAATCTAAAAGTTCAAATTTTGTTGTTATTGAACAATGAAGATGTAATTCTTACTCGATTCAAGACAGTCTATCATTAAACTTAAAGTAGAACTTGAAACAACAGCTTTGGAGAAGCTATCAATGCAAATGTTTTTATTGGAGTTACTTATTTATTAGTTATATACTTTGTGTATTATGAATTTCTTTTTTTGAAGAAATGGAAAAATTAAATTACAACAGCTTCAGGTACCGTATACGTAAAATTTAGTAGTATTTGAAATTACTCATACCTTTATTTTTGTAGAATTATTGAGAGATAAAAATCATGGGCATGGGCAAACATAGAAATGTCTCTCTTCTTCATCCTCACAAAACATGTTTCTCATATCAGGTTGCTGTCAAACCAAGTGTGCGCGCGCGTGCATTAATTTGAGAATATGATTTTTTTTATTAAAAAAAAAAAACTTGATTGACGACATTACTTGGGGGAAGAAGACGATAGATGTTTCTCATCACTTCATAGTTGACGGTTACGTCTGAAGGGAGAGAAGATGATCTAACTTCTATAAGGAAGTGGGAGCAATTGTGGCAGTTTTCTCTAATCCCGGCCGGCGTGGGAGCACTTGTTTTGCGGAAATTTTAAAATTGTGCTAAATTGTGACCTCTAAATTAACTTAATTTACAAAATTGCCATTTTAAAATTGATTTGCAATTGAATTGTCAATTTCAACTCCGCTTTTAGTAGATAAATAGATATATATTTTTTCCTGTGCAGTAACCTACAAATTAATCACACAGACAAGGCAAACATACTTAAAAATATAGGTGTTATAGGCTTAGACTCGTAGACATGTGTGATATTTGAACCCAGGACCATTTAGGTCACATGCAAGCCATCTATCATTGGGCCACCTCCTAAGGAACACTAATTTATCACTATTAGCACTATCAGGGTGACATCTCACGTTGAGTAAGATATTCCAAGACAGTATACAAATGAGTTCGATAGATTCTCCAATAATTTGAGTTTACTATATTGGCAATTCTCGACAAATGTCAAGTATTGTTAGTGGACTTATCGTACCACCGTGGTGTAGCAACTCCCACCCTCGTGAACTTGAGGCGATACAATTTGCAACTTTTGTGTTAATGCCACATGTTGAGACTTGAGAGCATACCATAAATTTTGTACCGAAAATGGAGAAAATATCAGTTCTTTTTTGTTTAGGGCTTGTTTAGTATCCCCTATAATCCAATCTAAGATAATTAAGCCTAAAAAAGTTATCTTAACTTGGATTATAGGGATACTAAACTCTTTAAGGAAGAAAAAAAAAAAAAAGCAGTTCTACAATAAATAAATAATGTGGGATGATTGGGGTTTCTTTTAAGCTTTTTCCAGATCAGGGGTTGAGAGTTAGAAGAAAAATAATACTACTACGTAATAATAATGAGAAAACGACCCCTAAAAAGAATTGTGTGGAAAAGATAATAGGAGTACTTGTTTTTTTGTGCTTCGATGTAAGATAATGGGAGTTTTATAAAATCATGGACTTTGGGCTTGTGATTACTGATTAGTTTTCTCGGCCTTTTTCTAATAATTAATTGAATATATAGATTGTAGAATATAAATGGGAAGTTGTTAATAGAATAGAAGAACTCTTCTTTCAATTGTATAGTACAGTAGCAAGAATTTGAAGATGGCACGATGCAACTGAAGAGGCCCAAAGTCCCACATATAGTAATGCAGGAAAAAACATATGATGGGTGTGATTAATTCATCAGAATCAATTATCCATATCTCAATCTTTGAGTTTTTGATATATGAAGTATGAACTCTACCGTAATTATATTTGATGTTCTCCATATACCATTTAGTAATATAACAGTACATAAGGATTCGAGATGTAGCTAATTAATTATATAAAATTTATAGCACATTACTATATTTTGTTGTACGTACAGGCTAATAGGGGTGAGCATTCGGATTTCGGGTCGGGTTTTTTGTAAAATTGGAAAAATCGAAAAAAAAAATCGGATTTTGAAAAAAAACACCCAAACCCGAACCGAATTTCAAAAAACCAGAACCTAAAAAACCGAAATCAATTTCGATTTTTCGGTTTTTCCTCGAATTATTTTAAAAATATTAAAAATTATATATTTTTTGCTTTATTTACTTCTAACTTTAATTATCACATCTAATTTTCATCCAAAATCAATACTAATAATATTTTTACTACTACAATAAAATCATAATATCAAATATTAACTAATTTCATATCAAATACAAACAAAATATTACAATCTCCAACGATAAATTGCCAAAATATATAAATAATAATAATATATGAATATATAATTAGTACGGAGCAATAATTATTAAAATAAATAATATTTCGAATTTTCGGTTTTTCGGGTGGTAAAAAAAATAACCCAAACCCAAAAGCCGAATTTCACTAAGAAAGAAAACCGAAATTCTTAAAAAAAAAACCTGAATAATAAATTTCGGTTCGGTTTTTGGATAATAGTGCTCACCTCTATGTATCGAAGAATTAACATCATGCTTAATTACAATTAACATCAATGTTTGAACTAAATGATTAATGATCAACGTCATTAAAATTCATTACATTAATGTACAGTACGAGCGCAGATATGCAAGCATGATGGAAAATAATAAAATAGGAAATGAATAAAATGGGCCTGTTTTATTTGCTATAGAAAACATAACCAACCAGTAAGTATGTTAGTTAGGTAGTATTATTATCAATTAGTAATTCAAGTAATTCAAGAAGGCACATTATATTACAACGGAACGGGTCCTTCATTCTTTGTTCAGTGATCCTTCGCTCTTTGAAATTTTCTACTTATTTAGTTTAGAAATTTGAAAACCCAAAATTAACCAACTCTTTATCAGTTCATTGGAATGCATTTGTTTATCCAATTCAAACTAAAATCATTGAGTATCAATATTCATGATTTGTTTACCCAAAAAATATATACTCTCTTCGTCCGCCATATTTATGCAGTATATCTTTCGATAAGTATTTGATATAATTTTTTTAGATCGGAAAAGAGAAAAGATTTTATTAAAAACAAGAAGGTACGCAAAAATAAAAATAAAGTACACATACAGGCAGTGAAGCCACCAATCAAAGACATGAAAAAACATTCTTGGGTTGTCAAGCCAAATGAAGAAAGAAAAATTCCTTGAAAAAAACATTTCTCATCTCCCCCAACTCCAAAGTTTGTTTTTGATCTCGTCCATAATCTTCTCCTTATTCTAGCTAAAGCTCTCCAAAATCACCTTATTCCATTATTTTTGAGTACGCGTTTGATATAGTGTATTATTGTATTTGATTTAATGCATAATGCTCTCTATTAAGTATGACTTAAACTTTAAACTCAAAAAAAAAAAAAGTATGACTTAAACTTTATTTCAACATCAACTTTTCAACATTCGACATGCGTACTAAAAAAATCCAATGCATAATATGGTGGCGGATGGAGTATATATTTATTCTAATTTGTAATTACAAGACCATACGTATCATTCCCACAAAAAATACATTCCCTCACACGAACTTAATAACATCCCCGCGTGACATAATAATAATAATAATAATAATAATAATAATAATAATAATAATAATAATAATACATGCCACGTAATCACCGCCTAATTCAAAAAGAAGAAACACAAGTTAGTGCGGTCGGTTTGAAGAGATTTGAGAAAAAGAAAAAAAAAACAGCTTTTTCCTCAAACACGCGGCGCCAGATTGCGTGTCGTACCCTTACTGGCTGAGGCCAAATTTTTAATCACGTTTTGATTAAGGGAGTTATGTCCGGTTACTACAACGATATTCCTATGTGTGGACGTGGTTCATTTTTTAAGGCTGCTTATAACTTATGCCGTTATTTGCCGTTGAACCGTTGGATTTTACTAAAAGGGAAAAGACAAAACGAAAAAGACACCTCCTTTTATATTTTTATACGATCAATTCATTAATAGTTTAATAATAATAATAATAATAATAATAATAATAATAATATGGCAATGGTAGTTAGGTAGAAGATTTTTTCCGAGTCTTTTTGCGCGTAGAATCTGCGAAAGTCACTATCGTTAGACTTGGTCTTCAGATATAAAAAAGTATAGGCAGGCTTGTATTCTGTTCAATTTATATTCACTTTCTAGATTTCAGTCTTGTGATTAAATTATTTAAAAGAATGGCACCAATATTCTAAATGATTGGTGTTGTGATGGATTATCAAACAATCAAAGAAAACATGAA
Source organism: Mentha longifolia (assembly GCA_001642375.2). Lineage (NCBI taxonomy): Eukaryota > Viridiplantae > Streptophyta > Magnoliopsida > Lamiales > Lamiaceae > Mentha > Mentha longifolia. The sequence goes on along the minus strand of CM038110.1, from coordinate 23,878,486 downwards.
CGTAAAATAGAGAAGACATAGATTTACGTGGTTCAACAATTTGACTATATCCACGGGCAGAAAGGAAGACATATTTTTATTATGGGGGCTAAATTTTCAGATCACAGATACAGCTCTCAAAAACCATATATATATATACTAGTTTGTATCCCGTCGAAATTCAACGGGTATCATTTTTTATATATTTATTAAAATAGTAGTAGTATGATAATTTGTTAAAACGATTCTCATTTTATTTCTAATTTATTGTGAAGTGTCTTAAATTGAAAATATACACGTGTTACAAAAAAAAATACAATTATAGTTGTCGATACATACTAAAAGAATTCCAAAAATATATTGGCTATTGGATCACCTTAAAATCAATTTTGTGTCTAATATACTCTAGATGTTTTAAATTCAAAATATACCTTTGGTTACAAAAATTTGACAATTATAGCTATCGATACATACTAAAATAATTTCAAAAATATATTGGCCAACGGGCCATCTATTGCCCGTGGATACGCACATCTGATGTATCCGCCGATTTAGGCAAAAAGGTATTGGCCAACGGGCCACCTCAAAATCGGAGATAGTCGCCTATGGCTAGGCAAACCTGCTGCATCTGCCGATTTAAGGGTCTAACAAACCTTCCCCATCAAAACTCGACGATGTCCTCGTCATGTGGGATAAGCCTATTTTCTTTGATCTATTTTCAGTAATAACTTGCTCACCACAAGCGAGTTCTCCCGGCACACCACATCCATTGCTTGACGCAACTCCCATTATGACTTTTGCATATGTGAGCACACCACAACTCACACTTAGCTGTTTCATAGCCATGTCCTTCCCAAACTTCTCAGGGCCCACTTTCGGCATGTCCTGACCCTCATCCAACACTTGCATACCAAAATATACTGCATCGTGTTGACTTGAGCCTCCTCCATAGATTCAACGACCACAACCATTCAACTTCTCCCCACGTTAGCTTTCTGCTTCGGACAGTCCCGTCTCTGATGATCTTCATCACATATGAAGCACCCGTGAAATATGTCCCTGCCCCCGAAGCGTGACTCGCCGGACCACCAGCCTTGGGTTGTTAAAAGCTTTCTTGTTCCAACCTTTCCCCTTGTCCTTAACACATCTTGCATCTCCATGTTCGGGCTCGGAAGAGTTACTTGCCTTCAAATCCACCAACTCCTTGGCAACGGCTAGTGCGGACGGCAGATCCTTAACCCGTAAGCGCCTCATCTCAATTTGGGCCCAATGCTGCAATACATAAGAGCATTTTAAACCCTTTTGGCCTACGGACCACCTCAAAATTGAAATAGTATAGGAGCCAAAAAAAATTCAAAAACTTATTGGCTAACGGGCCACCTCAATACCGAAATAGTGTTGGGAAAAAAATATTTTTTTTACTAAAAACCAGTTTAGCCTGATCAACCTGAACTGAAAAAGAGTATTATAATAATTTGGTAGATAATATGTGTTACAAAGTCGCGTTAAATTTTATTGGGAAAATAGTTTAATGCGGTCTACTCCATTATCGAGTAATTGTAATCTATTTATACGTATTAATAAAAAAAAATCAAATCATTAAAGGAAATCTCCATTATGGAATTTTTCATAGCCAATGGGCCACCTCAAAATCATCCAAATTGAAAATAGCCAACGAAGTTTTATTTTGTGTCTAATTATTGTCAATTATTTTAAATTAAATATATATATATATATATATATATATATATATATATATATATATATATTGTTACAAAAATTCGACTATTATAACTATCTATACATACTAAAAGAATTTAGAAAATTTATTGGCCTATGGGTCACCTCAAAATTGATTTCATGTTTAAAAATTAAAAATATACATGTTAAAATCAATAAAAAAAACTATACATATTCATATTATATATATTTATACCCCGGATATATTTATAATTTTATAAATGAACCTAATGTAGTTGATAATAATTCAAAATTGATTGAATAATGGATCTATATTGTTGTCAGCATTAAATAAGTATTATTTAGTAATGTGGTGTAGTGGTACAATATATAGGCTATCACGTGGGAGATCATGAGTTCGAATCCTTCAATTCTCATAAATAAAATTTTAAATTTTATGTATAATATAAATATATTATAATAATTAATTAATTAATATATTAAATGTATAAATAATAATTGATATGTATAAATATATATACTATTTTAGATAAATAAGAATGGAGGCCATAGGAGACGCCACGTATGCGCGTCGATTATTGTGGTGCTCCTAATCCACAACGGAACGTATAATATATTGATAGTACAAAAAGAATACACCAAATTGACCTAATACAACTATTAAGGCCCAATACACCAAATGGGCCCAATACAAGGAGACCCCCGACAAACTCTGCAAAGCCGGAGATAGATTCAAGACATATCAACATATAGATTATATTATATCAAACTATACATAGAGTTAGAGAACATATTAGTGACGAAGTGATTGAATTTGTGGCTCCTAAACTTTATTCGAGAATATACATTTTCTAGTGGTGAACCTTCTTCATGTAAAATGAGAGTTGTCGAGTTCAAACATCAAACTCCTCTCTCCCGCAACTCAAAATCTTCCCTCTTTATCTAACAGTATGAACTAAAAATTTAAAACTTATGATGCAGACAAAATGTAGCAAGATATAATCATGCAGACCCAAATTTTCATTTGAAGAGTGAAGCAGAAAACGCGCTTTTCCTAATATTATATTATTTTTAATAATTATATTGAAACGTGACATGAATGTCATCATGGGGATGTAGCTCAGATGGTAGAGCGCTCGCTTAGCATGCGAGAGGTACGGGGATCGATACCCCGCATCTCCATAATTTCACAATTTTGACCTTTTGTTTTTTTTTTTTCTTCTTTTTATCTGTTACTTTATTTTATTTAAATTTATATATTTACTTATCTTTTTTATTTCTATTTTATTGAATTCTATATTTATGAACACCAAACCAATCTTAAAGCTATAACTCCACTGCTTCAGGAACACTTAGCCATGCATGCCACGTATCACCTAATTTCCGATATCTTTCTCCTTCATTTATCCAATTATAGCATTATTTCAGGATAATACTTAATTTTACCTAAGGAAAAAAGTTTGGAATCAACATGTGTGAATATATTTCCGAATAATAATAATAATAATAATAATAATATGAACTCCAAATACTAAGTGCGGAGCCCTGAAAACCTGCAACAAATTCCATTACCTTTTCTTATCTCCAACTAAAATGCATCGATAAAATATTCTAAGTTTCCATCATTAGAGTTTAAGATAATATTTATTTACGCCACTTTAATCCTCAATTAATGTCAAACCCCAAACATAAAAAGGTCATTAGCTTAGGAAAATTAGTTAGTGGAAAAAAGGTTTGAAAAAATATAAAAAAAATACGAATTATCGATCAACCTCATTAATTAATTATGTCTTCTCATTATCGTTCCCTTTTTTTTTTTTTTTTATCCCAATTAAGGACCATAACTTTTTCTTTTTTATTCTTTTTAAAAAGGTCAGACCCATGACGTGGCTAGTTTTCTTCGATATTATTATGATGCTTTAACTCGTTTTCTTTTAAGTAATCCAATAAGTGGTAATTAGTGTTAAGTCAACTAGAGAGAGTCAGCTCAAGTTGGTTCAAATAGATATAGGTGGGCCCCCAGACAAAATTTCGACAATGAGAATAGCTGTCTGAGTACAATCGGGCCCAATTAAGGCCCGCAAGAAACCAAGGACGGTTGGAGTTCATACTTTCTTTCTTCTTTATTATGCTCTTGTAACATCATACTTGCATTATCTTCTTCTTTTGCTCTCAAATAAAAATAAAAAATAAATTGAGATGGAAGTTTATCTTCTAGGTGTGGTTTGTTTCTTAAATTATTAGGGTGAGAGATGTCGTAAAAAAAAATGATGCATCTGATGCACAACTATAGTTAGTGGCGAACTTATGTCAGAGTGAGCGCAGGCTGAAGCTCCCACGGTGGTCGACAAAATCTTTATGTATTAGTGTATGTTTCGTCGAAATTTTATATTCACATCATATTGAAGATTCTTTTTATAGATTAGCCCCCTCATTGATTTAATTTTGAGTCCGCCCCTGACTATAATGCATACTATGTACAAGTATAATGCTTCGTGCATTATAGTACATTTTCAGTACTATTATAATGCATCGGTCAATATAATGTATTTTTCAATACAATTACAATGTATCAACTAATCTGGACCGTAGATTACACAGTGTAAATGGTGCAAATCATTTTCCATTCTTATAGGAAATATATTTTCTATTTGATCTTTCAAGTGATCAAATAAATTTCTTGTAAAAAATAAAAAAAATGTTGCGTCTACGATACAGATTAAATGATGATAAATAATTTTTTTGTAAAAAATGAGAAATGATCTGGACCATTAATTGTTGCGTGATCTACGATACAAATTAACTGATGCATTATAATTATACTGAAAATGCATTATGATGATTATTGAACGATGCATTATAATTATTCATAATATGCATTATAAATATTGTGCATAAGATGTATCATTTTTTTAATTAACATGTCTCACTCTCTCAGGTAGATAATTTATGCATCAGTCTGCAGTGCCCCCCTATAATATAATGCATGTCATGGCACTATATAATATACTGATGGGGGCTTTCATCAATTGCTCCAACACTATATTATGATGGAATTATTCCTTTTCCACTACATAAAATGTAGGATAACTTATTCAAGTTCTCTCTCAGCTCGTAAAATACTTTCGAATTTTAGCAAAATAAATGATATCTTAGTATTTTTTTTTTTCGAACAAATTTCGTCATCGTTCCTGATTAACCTAAGAAAAAAAAATCACCTTTCACCAATTTTAATTCGTCAGTTGTTAGGGTTAAGGAGTAAATTTTGCCACATAAAATATTTGTAAGGATTAGTTAGGACCCTTAATGAGCTAAATCCCAACTCGAAAAAGCAATCGTCGAATAATTGAGCGAAGTGGAAATTTAATAATTATGTATATAAATAGTAAATGGTGGAGCTCCAACTTCCAAGTGTCTTTCTAAGGTGTTATTTCATCAGCACCTCCAATCATATTTCTCGATTTTATTTTTCATGCTTTCATTTTCAAAATAGTAAGTTTAATATATAGAGACGCGTGGCAAGTCTATGATGATTGATAGCTCCCATATTTGTCCTATTTTTAACAAATGTCCCATTATAAATATGTAACTAATTTAAGTTATGGATTATACATTCTCTACCGCAAATGTTGGTAAGATTATTATGTCCGTTCGTCTAGAAGAAAATTCGAGCAACACTTTCCTACTGAAGAAGGCTGGACCTAGCTAACATGCAATATGATGTAACATATATAATTATATTTTATACATATATATATAGATGATAGATCATATGTAAATAAGTTCTGGTGTGAGAAATATGAACAGATCTTGACCATTGATCTTAGTTAGAGCATTCACAGTGGGAGGGGCGCCGCCCTTCCGCCCGCTGCCACCTCACCCTCCGCGCCCGGGCGCTGGCGTTGGAGCCCTCCGAGGGCACGCCCTAACGGGCTCGATCACGCCTGCCCCTCTCCTCACAGAGCCCGCCACATGTCAACGCCTGACTGGTCAACGGTCGTTTGACCGTTGACCGGATAAATATATATATATATATTTTTTAATTTTTAATTTTTACCTATATATACACCACTCCATTCCTCACATTTCCACACCAATTTCATCTTCAAATTCTCTCTTCTTTCATCAATTTCCACTTCTTTTTCTCAAAATTCTACATTCAACATTCCAAAAAAATGAATCGTGGGGAACGAGAGAGGCTAGCATGTAAAGCTGTCGAGCTTTATTTACAAGTAGAGGAGGAAGAAGATGCTGAAAATCAGCGTCGTAAAGAACAACGATCGTCGAAAAAAAAGAAGCAATACGTCGAGCGTGATCGTGAATCGGGGTACGAGCAACTCTACAATGACTATTTTGCCAAAAATCCAATGTATACAGACACCATGTTCCGGCGCCGATTCCGCATGTGACGAGATCTCTTCTTGCGAATCATCGACAGCGTGACAATGCGTGATCCATATTTCCAACAACACCCAGACGCAACCGGACAACATGGCTTCATCCCCTTCAAAAATGCACGATGGCGCTGCGCCAACTTGCATATGGTGGTCCGTCGGATGAGTACGACGAGTATCTATGCATCGCCGATTCAACAGGGCGAGAATGCCTAAAGCATTTTTGCCATGCCGTCGTTGCCGCTTTTGGAGAGGAGTACCTAAGGAGACCTCATTCCCGTGACATCCAACGCCTCGTCCAAATGCACGAAGCGAAGCACTGTTTCCCCGGCATGCTCAGGAGTATCGACTGCATGCATTGGGGGTGGAAAAATTGTCCGTCGGCGTGGAAAGCTGCATACGCAAATTTCAAGAAGGGAGCTCCAACGGTAATTCTTGAAGTCGTGTGCTCAACTGACTTGTAGATTTGGCATGCATTTTACGGCGTCGCCGGATCAAACAACTACATCAACGTGTTGAATCAATCTGACATATTCAACGATTATTTGAGGGGTGTTGCGTCGGCCATAAATTTCACGGTCAATAATAGGTTGTACAACATGGGCTATTATCTTGCCGACGGCATCTATCCGAAATGGCCAACTTTCATGAAGACGGTGCCATGTCCGACCGATTCAAAGAGAGCCCTGTTCGCCATGAAACAAGAAGCTGCGAGGAAGGACATCGAGCAAGCATTCGGTGTTCTCCAAGCACGATGGGCGATCGTACGAGGGCCGGCCCGCATGCACTATATCGAGAATTTAACAGAAATCATGTATGCATGTGTTATCATGCACAACATGATAATTGAAGATGAAGGAGAAGCAACCGAAAATTGGGAGGACGACAAGGCATCGAGCTCTACAACTAATCCGTTGCAAGCACGTCGAGGTGTTGATGTCTCTTTCGCACGTTATATGCAAAGGAATGCCTCCCTCCGCAATGCAACCGCTCATGAAAACCTCAAAAAATATATGATCGAGGAAATTTGGGCACGTTTCGGTCATCACTAATTTTTTCCTACTTTATTTTTTTGCTATGCATTTTTTTTATTTTTCTAATTTTCTTTCATTGTATTGTAATTTTCCAAATGTACAATCGAATTTTAAAAAAATCTCATTTTTATTTAAATCATCAAAAAAATAATAATTAAAAAAATAAATAAATTAAATATTATAAAATAATGAGAGCCCTCGGAGGGCTCTACTGCAAGAAAAATGAGAGCCCTCCAAGATCAATTAAATAATAATATATATATTAGTATTATATTGGGAGCCCTCCATTTTGAAGGGCTCCCTTGTGAGTGCTCTTAGATCTATGGTTGCTATTGATTTAAGCATGATTGCAAGGTACAATAAGCATAATTATATTTAAGCATCAATTTGTATATTAAAAAGCACAATTATATATTAAGCATAACTATATGCAGATTTAAGCATAAATTTATTACTTTTAAGCATTATTCTCATTTTCTCACGTCAGGATTTATTTACACATGAACCCTTACATATATATATATATATGTATATGTGTGTGTGTGTTTTTGTGTACATCCTGCAAACACCTAGCTATAGAGACACAACCCCACAAAAATTAAGAAGGGCCAAATCTATAGATACCCGTTTTGAAAAGCTGAATTCAAATAATGCCTGTTTTGGAAATACATGTTCAAAAAATGCCCGTTTTATTATAATACAATAAATTGGAGCCCAATAATAGTGTAAAGATTCTCTCGATAAACCCATTTTGTCGTATGTTGTTGTTGCTTTTGTTGACTGAGAATATCGAGTGATAAACGCTCTCAGCCGCACCCTAACCCCTAACTCCACAGTCTGCACCCAATTTTTTTTCCCGTAGATCACCCATCTTCTTATTTCTGTAAAATCGCCCACACCCTCCTCACCCGATACTGCCGGCGACACCACAACCACACCCGTTGCCGCTGCTGTCGCCAAAAGTCTCCGCCGCCGCCGTATACACCAATATCTCGCCGCATCGACGACCTCCTCCCTCCGCACCACCGCAACAAGTTTATCCGGAGTTGACGCCGCAGCCGTTGCCGGATCCATTGTCAGTTTCGATTAAATATGGCACAAATTCCTCAGGTTAGGCTATCTATATTAATTTTTTTTAATTATCCGATTTAGGGAAAAAAAATCAATAGCGCTCGATTCAGTGCAGAATAGCACTCAAAATGATTAATAGCGCTCGAAAAAAACAAAAGAGCGCTATTGGATATATATGTTGAATATGTTTGTGTATATAAAGTTAATAGCGCTCGTGGGTTTATATGTGAGAAATTTTATTTTAATTATCACATTTTAGCGAAAAATGAATGAATAGCGCTCGATTCAGAAGAATAGTGCTCAAAAAAATGCTTGAATATCGCTCGACAAAACATAAGAGCACTATTGGATATATATGTTGAATATGTTGCTGTATATATAGTTAATAACGCTTGTGGGTTGAATATGTTTGTATATATAGTTAATAGCGCTCGAATTGAAATGTTAATTATATATATGGTTCAATATGTTTGTATATATATAGTTAATAACGCTCGATAGTTGAATATGTTTGTACATATATTTAGTTAATAGCGCTCGAATTTAAAAATTAATGATATAGTTAATAGCGCTCGATAGTTGAATATGTTTGTATATATGGTGAATAGCGCTCGAATTGAATTGTTAATTATATATAGTTGAATAGGTTTGTATATATATATATATTCAATAGCGCTCGAGTTGAAATGATATTATAAGAGTGTTTTATATTTAATTGAAAGTTTACTTTAATATTTGTTTTATTATAATTATTAATTGAAGTTTTAATTTTTATGTGAAATCATGTATTGTCCTTCAAGAGACAAGATAATATAAACATGCATGCAGTGGTGAATACTTCTTGTAGAATAGCACTCCTCAAGGATATTCATACAACCTTGATAGCTAAAGGGGGTGACAACTTGGTTGGTCGTTTCTGTAAAGGGCCTTTTGAGCACTTTATAACTTGGAGACCGGGCCGTATGAATAGCCAAGTGCTACATGGAATCCTGACGAGATTCCTAGATACTGAAGAAGGCATTTGGTTCCATATAAAAGGGAGGTTTATTGAGTACACGATGGCAGATCACGCTTTAGTGACAGGATTGTCGTTTGGAGCAGCGAATTATGATCCCACTGTTACTCGTGATCCAAGAAATTCTGAACTTGCAAGGCTAGTATGCGGTGGGAGACCAGGCACTGGGAAAGACTTGATTGCTCAGTTCAAGAATTTGCGAAGCTCGATTGCTGACCCCGACAGTACTATCCACTTGCGCGTAGCTCAACTATTAGTTGCTGATATTTTCATCCTTGGGCACGATGCACAGAAAGAACCGCACCCTTGGTTGTGGGAATTGACAGAGAATACTGAGCTATTTGCCTAGTTTCCATGGGGTGCATATTCGTACCAGACGCTGAAATATTATCTCGAGAATGCGCAAGACAGTGATGAATATCATTTTTACAGGCCTGCATGGGCATTATATGTTTGGGGATTAGAAGTGGTTCCCGGACTTGGCGACGTCGCAGGCGTCAAAAATAATGATGGACGGTTACCGCGGTCCATCAATTGGAAATTGAAAACGAAGCTTACAATTGATGACCCTGCTTTATGGAGACTTTTTCACGAAGGGGTAACATTCTATTTTTTGACATAGTTTTAAATTTATAGTATTATGTTTATTTTATTCAAATGAATGTTGCTAATTGATAGTGAAATGTCTTTTATTTCAGATTGATGATCTACCGAACATTGAACCCACAGTTGATGGTCCGGTTCTTGGTACTTCCGGTCGCTCGGAGACCCTACACGAGCTCTTGAGGTTCGATTCAAAGAACCTTACAACGCTCTTAGAAGAAGGGAGACAGTACCGACAGAGGTCCGCCTACGCCGTCTCAGACAACCCTCTCCTCAGCCCCCCCCCCCCGAAACATCATGGCGTCGACGCGCTACTGGAAGCCGTGACAGGGCGCAACAGAGTGAGGTGTCTTCAAGTAGCTCTGGAGGAATCAGCGAGAGCAAATTCCGTCGTTTGGAGCGTCTAATCCTCCAAACAAAATAGGATGTGAAGGATTACATTGATGAGAAATACAATGAGCTAAAAGAGACGTTCAGCTGTGGTTGTAGTCGACGTTTAACAGCGGTGCACGAGCCTTTTCGTCGCGGATCCCCTGTCATCATCTATTTCGGGCGAGATTCTAGTGTGCGAGGACCACAAGAAGACACTCATGTTCCAATCTGTGAGCCTGAGACTTCTACCTACGTTCAGAATGTAGGCGAATGTAGAGACACTTCTCTCCCTGTTTACACAGCTTCCGAAGCTGGCCCATCCACTACCAGGTATGATGATGATGACGATGGCGGTCTAGTTTCACAGGCATTCAGGTCCATATTCGGGCAGGTACAAATTAGTAGTTTATTTCATCCTTGAACTCCCCTAATTATTGAATTGCATTATAATGTTTGAACCGTATTGTTATTATTAGGTTTCTGGTGTTGCTTCTGGGGTGCCTATGGATTTCACTGGAATCGATACGTCGCATCGGGCTTCGACTAGTAACATACCGGACGAGCCAAGACCCTCAATGTCGGTCAGTCTTCCGGGTTTTCCCCCGTTTGTGAGTCTTCCGGGATTTGCCCCGTTTGTGAGCAACCGTGAGCGTTATTCGATGTCAGATTTTGAGAGAGATGTATGAATTTGGTGTTAACTATTTTTGAATAGTAGCTTTTAATTTTGGACTATTATTTCATTTTGTAACTAGTTTCTGCTAAATATAACATTGTTTACTACATACAACATTCGTCCGGTTTCTCCTACTACAGTGATCCTGCGAATGTTATTCCAGTCGTGACAGGCCCAATCGAATATGAATCAAATTCAAATGTTGAATCTTCAAGAGGGGACTCGGTTAGCAGCACTGTGGTTTCTAGCGATTCAAACGCCGATGGTCAGACACAACAGAATCGCCATACGAGAATGCCATGTCTCGCTAACATCGAAGTTATACGGAGATGGTGTCAATTTATGAAGTCTACTCCCGGTATAATTCTATTACTCGATGGAGGCCAAGACCCGCTGTATCTTGAAGATTTTTTGCAAATTCTAGACACGGACAGAGAGTGGAGCTCAAGGGTAATTATTTATTATCTTTTGTTTTGACCATTATCAAGATCATCAGGGCTATAAGAAATTATGAATGTTCTTATTTTGCAGCACGTTGACCTATACATGGAAGTGTTACGGGCAAGATTACGGAATAACGATCAGGTTCTCGACGCACACAGAGGGGGTCTTACTGTGATATGTAACTGTACTTTCATGGTAAGTTCGCATAAATTAAAATTAGAAATTTATTGTATTATTGTTAAAAAAAATGTAATCGAATTTGTTGTAACCTTTCAGGAAAAATTAAAAGAAGAATATGAATGACTTCTTGAAGAAGTCTTCGTATCTCCCATAAATCATTTGAATAGCGCAGTTGCGGCCCCTCAAGGCTACACCGTAAGAGATGTCCACACCAAACACGGACCTCAGCTCATTCTTGATGACCTTCGGTTTTATTATTTCTGCGTCACGTTGAATTATTTTCGCAAAGTAGGCCCCAACAACCTTAGAACAGACCTTCCTCTTCAACAGATTTGTTATATCCTCCCTGCACGTGTGATCACCGCAAAACTTTCTGACTCGCCAAGGTCCGCCTTGGGTAGTGAAACGTAACTTGAAGGTGCAACTCTTCGATGATTTGCAATGCAGCCATAGCCGGGTCGTATCAGACTTCTCAGTAGCACTTTGCGCCCTCCTCTCCAAATTCCACAAACTGACTGCCACTTGGAGGTCATCCTTTGTATCGTAAATGACATCAACCTCCAACCCTTCAAGGATCAAATTACCATCACCTACATAGACTGCTGAGTCGTTAGGCTGGATAGGGACCACAGGAACGATCCAACTACTCATAGGCCTTGTATCAATATCTTCATCATCCTCGTGCTGGCTTGGATACATCAATCGTAAGAGCTTCTCCATCCCTCCTTCCTCAAGTATCCATGCTGTGTACTCGGCAAACAAAGACTTGTTCATCCGCCTATCAGGAGTGTCTCCATCTTCGTCAACTTCATTCTCCGCATCAGCATCCGCCTCAACGTCATACTCTGGGTCGTCATCATCATCGACGTCATCATCGAGATCGACTTCAGTCTATGGCTCAGTACGCCCATGGTGCTCATCCGAGGCTGGGAAATTAAGGTCCGGGATTTCACTGTCTCTGGCGGTCGAAAAATGAGGATTTGAACTCGAGGCGAAGTTAGTATCGCCGACAAAGATGTCATCTACCCTCCCAATCTCTTCGAGTTGTGCATGCCAATCGCCTCCATGGTAATCAAATTGGAATGATCCACCAACTAGTACAATTGCTCGTACGTAGGGAAATATGATGATGAGGCACCAGCTTGCTCACCGGCTAAGTAAGAAGACGATGTCTCGCTGTTCGAAACCACGTATAGTTTTAGGGCCGATTCTCTACCGCACAAACGAAGAAGTTGTTCATTTGTTTCCAATGGTGATTTAATAAGCCGTCTGACTCCAGATTGCTTGAAGTAGAATATCTCAAAATCAGTGCCAAAGAGATTACACATCTCCGTTATGTTGCATCTCAAGTTGTATAAGGTGATTGATTCTCTAAAGGGATATCAATCTCTCTGCCACCCTGATAATTACTATCGGACCAATTTCCTCGTAAGTCACGTTTACAAAAATAAACGACATCTGAATAAGAAAAGTGAATTTAAGTTAGAAAACTATAATCGATAAAAATTCATATGTCAAAAACTTCTCAACGATATTATTCAAAAGAAATATTTTTATTTAATTAAATGCGAAAACATGCGGAAAATGTCAAAAACAAACAACAAATTCATAAATAACGCAATAATAATGAATAGCGCTCTATAAATTGACAAAAGCGCTCGATAATTCACATATAGCGCTCAATAATTTTTAATAAACCTATTTTCCGATTTTTTTTTTAATTTTAAATTTCTAATGTGTTTTTCTTATTTTTAGCGTTATTCCAATTTTTAGCCCCATTTTTTGCGCGTTAAAATTTCCAAATAGAATATAAATTTTTTGTATTTTATAGTATATTTCTACTACTAATTTTATTTTTTTAATATGTATATTTCTACTAGTAACATGAAATAACATAAAATGGGAACACTACATAATTTAATATTAAGCACACTAGATTTTAGAAAATCACATAATTTAACATAATTTAATATTAAGCACGCTAGATTTTACAAAATCATATAATTTAACATAATTTAATATTAAGCACGCTAGATTTTAGAAAATAGGATGAATACCTTGTATAATTATATCTCGTGCGTGTGTGTTTCTTGCTTCTTTTTTCTCTCCTCACTTCTTCCTCCTAACTATTTTTTCTTAAATTTCTTTACCTCACAAGAATGAGCTCAAGATTTTCGACTTAGGGCTATAAAACAATGAATACATAGTTTTTCAATTATTTGATTTACTGTATATTCTACTATTCAGTCCGTGAAAAATACTAAATATCTCTGTGAATTATTTTGTAGATCCGCGAATTTCGCAGTGTTTTGTAGCAATAATTGCTACAAAACAACAAATACACGCTCAAAAGCGCTCGTCATGTCAAGCTTCATAGGCGAAAAGCGCTTGATAATGTGATGAAATTATTCAATTTTTTTTTAAATAATGTGTGAAAAGTGCTCTATGCTGTATAAATAGTGCCCGAATACTTCTTAATAGAGCTCGACATATCGTGAAAAATGCTCCATAATGTGAAATTATAAAGTTAAATTTAAAAGAAATAAAGATAAACAGAAAAAGCGCCCTATGCTCTCTCTTAAAAAGCGCTCAAAAATGAAATGTAAAGCGCCAAATGAATGTAAGCGCTAAGTAGTTGCTTTATGAATAGTGTAGTGTGAAGTTAATTTTTAAAAAATAAAGAAAAACAGAAAATGACAAAAAAATGCTACACTCGAGAGATGCTAAAGTTGAAATGGGACCCAATTTTATTATATTTTAAAAAATCGGACATTTTGTGAATGTGCATTTTCAAAGTGGACATTTCTTGAATCTGCATTTGTAAAATGGGCAAAAATAGATATTAACAGAATTATATGACGATTGGAAAAAAGTTATTGATAACACTGCACATTCCATCAAACAAACAAACACACACACACATTATTGCACATTCTAAGAGAGAAAAACAAACATATTAGATATTTTGTGTTTCATCAGATATTTTCGGCTTTAGCTAACCTTCATAAGGATAAGCAAACCAGTTTTGATTCAATTACGTTCAAATATTAGACTAATCCATTATTTTATATCATCTATGAAGAAGAACCATAAAAAAAAGAGGGAATTCTTGAAGACGCTTTTTTTGTTTAGAAAAAACATAAAAATACAAGCATTTCATTAAAACACGAAATTAATATAGTGGTGGTGCAGATTTATAGGCTAGCTTCACTTATTCATATTAGGTTTTAGTCTACACTCAAACATTATTAGATATTTTTCATTACACTTTGTATTGTCGTCCTTTGCCTTTGGCTCGACAACAAAAATCTATCCCAATGTTGACTAATTAGGTACGGCTTTTTATTTTATTTTATTTTAATAATAGTTGACTCTAATTGTGCTTGATAACGTAGCACTATGCAATTGTCATCAGTTGCACTAAAATGAACTCCAAAGGTGTAAATTGTAGAAGAACTAAAGACCGAGTATGTATTGGATGATTTTATGCTTACATTAAAGCAAATTGAAGCGTGCCACAGAGGTAAATATGTGATATTGTTGTGTGCGACTGTATATTGATGGGCTATGCTATTTCTAATATTTAATGCTATATAGACTAGGGCCAATGATTAATTTGCAGTGATTAATATACCTATGACTATCACCATATATTAAACATTAGTCCTCAAAGATATTTAATTAACTTTATCTTTACACCGTGGGTCCAGCTAGGCTCGGTGAAAAGTTAACATAACCAATAAAACAACAACAACAATAATAATAATAATAATAATAATAATAATAATAATGATGATGGATTTCAGAGAGTGGGTACCGCTAAGGTGCTAATATGTTCACCGTTAATGTGCTGATGCAATAATCAAATAAAAATAAAAGTTCAAAACTGGATCTAAGAAGAAAAAAAAATTATAGAAAAAGATAGTGCCAAGAGAATATTTTTGGCGAGTCTACTTTCTTTGTATTTATTTTATTTATTAAAAGCTCGTCGAACTTTCTAATTAGCTATGCTGAACTTGACACGAAACCTAGCTACTTGAAGCATTATCCAACATGGTATGAACACGATTTTTTACTTGGACTTATCGGATTTTTTTCACTTTCTATAGAGAGACGAGACGTTTGAAACAATCTTTAACTAATATTAGAAAAACTATAGAAATCACATGATTATCTAATCGCGTTCGATAAACTCTCTTTATCCAGCAAAAAAGTTGATATTTAAGAAATTGGTAATAGTATTGTCACTCTCAATTAATTGAACAGGGGTCCAATCGTAATAATATACTAATAAAATTAAAAAAAGTGAAATTAAATATAGATGTTTTAGTTTTGGCATTGTCTTGATTCAACTATTTGCCCAAATATCCATATTAGTGATGTCCATGTGCCTCCTCATATATATATGCAGATAAAATTCACATATAATACATATGTCATTTTCGAACACTGCACATTTATGTATATATTTATTCATTTTCTTTCCTATTCAGTACTCGTTTGGTTTAAGTTGGGTAACGAAAAGGTAATTGAATCAAGTGAAGTAAGTGAATGGTAATAATAATGATTACTTTTATTGAGTGTCTGGTTCAATAGTAAAAAAGGGAATCACTTGTGAATGGGGTTCCCTTTCTCCTTATTTCCCCTCCTTCTTGAGGGAAGAGGGCTAGCAATGTAATTAATGGATTGAGTTACCCCCAAGTAAGTGAAATGGATAACCTGTTACTTAAACCAAACAAAATAAAAATAGAATCAATTACTTGATTCCCTTTCCATACCAAAAAAACTTGAACCAAACAAAGTTCTTGAGATGTAATAGAGTGAATGAATGAAAATTATTTTAGTCTTAAAATGTCAGTCAGTCATATAATTTAGAGTATTTTTTTTAGAAGAGTACATGTATTTAAATTAAATGTATGATATATTTAAAGGAACCCGACGAATGTACACTTCTGATAAACATATGAATTTGCGTTAAGTTCGGTGATATTTAAACACATGACCTTGAAACGTTACCATGAGAGAGAGAGAGAGACCATGCAAGATGCATGTTTGTTTAGAAGGCATGAATGATTAAATGATGATCCCAAATAGAGAACATGTAAAATAAGAATAGGTCCCCACTGTTTCTCTCGAAGCTTGTAGCCTGTCTTAATTTACGCCATGAAAATGGCTATTAATGATTAATCAATTAATTAATCCAACTATTAATTAATTAGTTGAGGGGTTGCTTTTGCATGTGTTGCGCGCGGTTGTTGTTAGTTTTTTCAGTTAATGTCGGTTGGTTTATTCATTCTTTACCAAACCCTAGGTCCATTCCCTCATTTTTTGGTTAACAATAGTATTGTTGAATTAAAAATTTTCAGGTGAATCTTTTACCTATTTGACTATTACATATAACCACCCATTGCTTTAATTTTAAGGGGATTCTCATTCTCTATTACCTTGATCTAATTAAACCGTCGTATGCATGCATCTAATTTTGCGATTGATTAATCAATTTTGATTACTGTTGGAAATAATAATTAGCATTTGAAATTAATCAAGAGAATTTTTATTGATAAGTTTGAATTCTATAAGTGTCTTATTTTGAGTTTTCTCGTGTTCCCTAATAAGTGTCTCATTTCAAAATTCTAAAGTAAAATAGTTGCCTTCTCATCATATTCCCCCTATATTTAATACTACCAATAAGTTGACCATACTTATAAAAAATAAAGGGAATTGATTATAGAGAGTGTGTACGATATAATGTGAACAAAAAAAAAATAGAGAAATTAATGCAGACCAAATTCAGTGGTAATGCATGATTTATTTACTACGAGAACATGATAGTCATTAATATACCAATTAATTACTTTACGTATTGATTAACTCTATAAAATGGTGGATTTATTTACGAACCCTATAGATTGTGTGTGAAAGAACATGAAATTCGCCGTCCAAATCCGTTCTGATTTGCGGAATGTACTAAATTTAGCATGAGATACGTTCAAATGAATCTTGCCTGTCGATCACTAATTACTCAAAGAAAATCACGTTGCATGTTCATTAAGATTAAGGTATTAATTAGAGAGAAGAAAACCATTACTATGAGTCTAATATTATATGTATTTTTTGATTTATCCACTTCACCGCCGTAACAGCAAAACCATTGGCGGATTCAAGTCAAAAATGTTCCTGAAAAATTGATCTTTACTTTTTGGAGGGCTATGAACATTATTGCATAAATTTAATTTTACGAATATTCCATTTATTTATGTCTTGAATACTAAATACCAGACAAATATTAAATTAATTATCTCTTTATAAATTGGACAGAGAGTATTAACATATGAGATCATTTGTCCCGATTAAGACTTGATATTCATATATATTAATAGATTGCATTTCATGAGTATATCTTGAATAATTGGTGATAGTCATTCATATATACAAAATCCCCCCTCACCAATAAAACAAGACAAATAAACACATATTGCTTAATTATAGTTTTAGGTGAAAACAAAAGAGATGTATGCACATATATATTTATGTACAAGTTGCAGAAACTAGGTTGACTATGAAGTTGAACATCATATTTAGAATTAGAGATGGTTAGACATGCATGTGGTAACATGCTTATGCAACGTGGACACAGCATGGGAGATCTTTAAGGAACAAGTTGCATGGGACTAGCTAGCGGCCGATTATTATCCATAATTAATATATAGTCTCCCATTAATTTTCATAAATTCATTTATAAGAATTACTCATTTTGTCTCACTCTTAAAGGGCATGTTGACTGGAGGGACGAATCCAGAAAAAATATCGAGTAGGGATTAATTTTTCTAAATTGAGTTTGATGAAAATTTTCTTGTTCCTGGTTTGGTAGTAAGGGCTTTTATGCTATAAAGTGCACAAATTAACAATAATTTGATGATTTTTTTTAAGTGTTTTTTTTTTTTTGGTTTGGTGGGGGTTTAACAATTAACCCCTCACCCCTCCCTTACTAGATCCGCACCTGGTTGACTGCTTTTTGTGACACTAAAAGTAGCCAACGGGCCCTTTAAGAATATGAGACGGGGAAGTATTATTATATATTGTCATATTACTTTTGGGATACTGATCCACGACAAAGAAAGGCTTAATTAATAGTTAAAATTTCAGATAGGAGCATAATCTATGGTAATACTATATACGCTTGCAGAGTTCTAGTTACTTGAGTCGATCAGATTAAATCAATTTTTAAGAATGATTATTTTATAATTTCGAAAGGTGATATGTTGATTTAATGGCGCTGATATATACTACTAAAAGATAATCTAGACCAAATCAAGAATATGATTTTTGTTATGTCCCACTAATGAGACCCCTTTGTTGTTTATCATTTGCTACGTGGTCATTTGTGATACATCAACAAGTATGAATGCTAGTCTCTAACCCCCCCTGAATTTTTTATTTTCATGTTAATTTGCCACCGACTTTATTTTTTTTTCTCTCTCTATCTTTCTAATCCAATTTTTTTGCCTTAAATTTTTACCTCTATGAATATACTATTAATTTTCTAATTTTTCATTATAAAGTCATTGAATTCAATGTTTATATTCCTTAAATGAGAAGGCATCGAAAATCAATTACAAGTCAGAAAGAAGTACATTGATATTTTTAGTGACTATGTTATATATATATAGAGAGAGAAATGATATGCTACTCGTTTAATGGTGGACACTTTCGTGGGTACCGTCGTCGTTTTTTTTAATTTGACATTATTTTGTTTGATTTTTTCAATTTGCTACCGACTTTATTTTTTATTCTCTCTCTCTCTCTCTCTCTCTCTATATATATATATATATATATATATTAGTGAGAGAACCAATTCTATCATGAGACAAGGAACCAATTCGAACTATTAATTTTTTTCAAGATCAACGATTATCGTGATATAAAACATGATTGTAGCACATACTAATAAACATGATTCGTTCAAAGCATAATTCCATACGATATAAATAGGCATTATTTGCAACAAAAAAAAACATATATAATTGAATTTATAAATTGTTCTATATATATATAAGAATTGGATCATATGAAAACCCTTTCTATTTGTGAGAACCTTGAGAACTCAATTATTTAGATATGCTCATGTTTTTTTATGTATGCAATCATGCTTTTTTTGCAATAGCATAATTTTATATCTAAAAAACATTATTTGTAAAAAAACATAATAGCACATAATAAAAAACATGAAAGCATATTTAAATAAACAAGTTCTTACGACCCTCCTCTTGGTTTATTTTCTAATCTTTGTTAATTTTTGGAACTTTTATTTGTGAACTAATATCTCCTTAAAGATAAAATGAAGATTCGTTTGTTTTGCTTTAACACGAACCTCATTTATTTTTTACAACTAAAACATTGTTTGAGATTATTGGCTATGTTTTTGCTGTTATGAACTCGGCCAAAACAGTGCCATGTTCCCCTAGAGATACATTGGTGGAATTGGACACGTTTTACCAAAAAACTTATAGAAACCCTGTTGCAAAAATTAGAAATCAAGTGCTGTTCATTGTTAAATTTAGGAAATTGTTTGTGAATTCAAAACCGATTTAAGCATTGTAAATCTAAGGTAATTACCTTATATATCGAGTGTTGAAAAGTAGATATAGAGAAACAGAAAAGTTATTTCATAAGAAGAGGCAGAATAGAAAATAACAGTTAATTAAATTTATTTGAGCTACCGAGAAAGAACATGAAGAAATGGTAGAACATTAAGTAAAATAGAAACGATCCCCTACTTACTGTGGGCAAATTTAATATACCCACCATTGATGTGACAACATATATATTTTTTTCATTTAAGGTTGAGTATTTTTTTAATAAAATTTAGTTTTCTTTGATATGGTATAATATTTATAGTATATATTTAAATTTATTTATAACATTGTCACGTCATCCGTAATCATATTAAGTATGTTCATAGTGAGCATTGTAACATTACTGTTAAGTAAAAATAAAATGGGTGTGTGTGTGTGTTGACCTAGCAGGGTAAATAATGCTCGATACCAAAGGTCTCGAGTTCGAGTCTTCCTTTAGATTTTAGTTAAATTATGTTTAAAAAAAATAAAAAGAAGGGAAATAAATAATTATTTGAGAGAGAGGTCGACGAGATTTGTGAGAGTTCAAGTAGGCGCGTGTTATATTTTCCCTATAGTTTATAACATTAAATAATGGCAGTCAAGATATGGTTGTTAACCAGTCCATGATTTTTATATTAAAATATTCCTTAATCAATGGTAAAAGCGCTCTTCCAAGAAATCTGTACCTAATTCTTCACTATTTTATGCATAATGCGGTATTGATTAATTGTTAAATAAGCATGCTTAAACAGTGTCCTATTGGATGTTTTTCCAACATATTTGTATTTTATTTTATATCATATATATAGAACATGATTACACTTATCTTTACCTTTTTGCTATCATAAATACGACAGAGGGGGCCGCTAATTTGAGATGAAATATTACTATTTTACAACAAAATACCTATGAAAAAAAATACAAAAGTAATCTGCATTTAAGCTGCCTTGAAAAAGTTGGTGCCCTCAATAATTATAGTAACAGAAAAATAGTTATCAAGAAAACAGAAATTAAATCTTGATGCAATAATTCGATAGGCCTCAAACATGAACATATCTCATGTGTTATTGTGTTGAACAAAAGCACCAAAAACTCATGTGATATGTTGTTTTATAACTAAACAATTACAAGACTGCCTACCCACAGACTTTAAATAATCCATACAAACATAATATTATATTATATTAATTAAATGATATTCCACACATATGACATATATGTGGATCGATCAATTTATGATAGAGGCTCCAAAAAAAGGAAAAAAAAAAAAAAAAAAAAACACCTCATACTGCTATTCATCTTTTTTCACTCAAATGCAGTGCATAAATACCACAAGCGAAGCAAAGGCGTGATAAAATATTAATAGGAGAATAAAATAAAATAAAATGGAGTAATACATAAGAATTAGATAAATATAATGGTGGAATAGTAGTGAAAATTAGAATTAAAAGTGTGAAAAATGGAAAGTGGTGGAAACCGACCCGATTAAAAGTAAGGAAGGGAGAGATGGAGAGGAGGAGGGTAAGCGTGTTGGACATTTGAATGATGGGACTTGGATTTTGGTATTGCAGCGCCACGTGTGATAATATCATTTTCTTGCACCAGAGTTGCTACAACGCGGCATTTTTTTTTTTTTTTCTTTTTTTTTTAAAGCTTTTCTCAAACGAGTAGAGAAAATTGACCAATCAATTAATCTCCCTCCCTCCCAAAGCCTACATCTTTTCTGCTCTGTTTTTTTCCCCTTGCAAAGTATTTAGAATTAGAATTATTAGAGGGGAGGGGAGGGGGAGGGGAAATGAAGGTGGTGGTCGTGTCGAAGAACGAAGGAGGTATGACCCGCTCTCCCCACATCGGTTTATTATCAATGCAATATAGAGTCCCCCTTTTCCAATATCTAACACGTGGGCTTCTCCTACATTTTAGATGTGGACCTCCGTTACCCCCTCTTTTTAGCTCTATATATACTCACTCCCCCCTCCCCCTCTCTCTCATCATTCCTCAATTCAATATTTCTTTTCTTTTCTTTTCTATTCCTCCACTCTTCCTCACAATTCAAATTCCTCCTTCACTCTCACTTCTCTCTCCCAAAATAGGTAGCCATGGCCACTGCAGCTGCTGCATCATCCACTTCATTAGCTAACCCAAGCCTACGCACATCATCTATAAGTGAAGTGCCTTCTTTCACTACCAACTCATCACTCTCTTTCAAACCAAAACATGTACAACCTCAAAATCACTCCGTTAAATGCGCTCTCCAAGCCCCCACCCTCCACTTCCCTAAACAATCCTCCTCCTCCACCACCACCACCCCTTATCAGCCACCTTCTCCCCCCGCCCTCACTAAGTCGCCGCCGCCGCCGCAGTCGAAGCCTCAATGGAACCTCATCCAGAAGGCCGCCGCAATGGCCCTCGAAGCCGTCGAGACGGCGCTCAACGCCCACGAGCTCCACCACCCTTTGCCCAAAACCGCCGATCCCAGGGTCCAGATCGCCGGCAATTTCTCTCCTGTGCCGGAGCAGCCGGTGAAGCACAATCTCCCCGTCGTCGGTAAGATCCCGGACTCCATCAGCGGCGTCTACGTCAGGAACGGCGCGAACCCGCTCTTCGAGCCGGTGGCGGGACACCACTTCTTCGACGGCGACGGCATGATCCACGCCGTCCAATTCGAGGGCGGCGCCGCCAGCTACGCCTGCCGCTTCACGGAGACGGAGCGCCTCGTCCAGGAGCGCGCCCTCGGCCGCCCCATTTTCCCCAAGGCCATCGGCGAGCTCCACGGCCACTCCGGCATAGCCAGGCTCCTCCTCTTCTACGCGCGCGGCCTCTTCAACCTCGTCGACCACCACCACGGCACCGGCGTCGCCAACGCCGGCCTGGTCTACTTCAACAACCACCTATTGGCCATGTCCGAAGACGACCTCCCCTATCACGTGCGGATCACTCCCTCCGGCGACCTCAAAACCGTCGGAAGGTACAACTTCGACGGCCAGCTCGATTCCACCATGATCGCCCACCCCAAGCTCGACCCGGCCACCGGCGAAATGTTCGCCCTCAGCTACGACGTCATCCAGAAGCCCTACTTGAAGTACTTCAGGTTCGATAAAAATGGCGAGAAATCGGAGAACGTCGAAATCCCGGTGGCGGAGCCCACAATGATGCACGATTTCGCCATCACCGAGAACTTCGTTGTCGTCCCCGATCAGCAGGTGGTGTTCAAGATGTCGGAGATGATCCGCGGCGGCTCTCCGGTGGTGTACGATCAGAACAAAACCTCGAGATTCGGCGTCCTCGACAAATACGCCAAGGACGCCTCCGCCATGAAATGGGTGGAGGTGCCGGACTGCTTCTGCTTCCACCTCTGGAATGCATGGGAGGAGCCGGACTCCGACGAGATCGTCGTCATCGGATCGTGCATGACGCCGCCGGACTCAATTTTCAACGAGTGCGACGAGGGGCTGGAGAGCGTCTTGTCCGAAATCCGCCTCAACCTCAAGACCGGCAAATCAACGAGGAAGCCGATCATGTCGGAAGCCGATCAGGTCAACCTCGAAGCCGGCATGGTCAACCGGAACAAGCTCGGCCGGAAAACAAGATACGCCTATTTGGCCATCGCCGAGCCGTGGCCTAAAGTTTCCGGCTTCGCAAAAGTCGATTTATTCACCGGCGAAGTCGAAAAATTCTTCTACGGAGATGACAAGTACGGCGGCGAGCCTCTCTTCCTCCCCAACGCCGCCGCCACCGAGGCAGAAGACGAAGGCTTTATTATCGCCTTCGTCCACGACGAGAAGAACTGGGAATCGGAGATTCAGATCGTCAACGCCTCCAACATGAAGCTAGAAGCGACCGTGAAACTTCCATCAAGAGTTCCTTATGGATTTCATGGCACATTCATCAACAGCAAAGATTTGGCCACTCAGGCCTAATCGTTTAGGATTTCTGCGATTTTCGACAGTGGAGAATTGCCTGAGGGGTGGATGCAGATGCGTCCCCGGAATTTTTCCTACTGTACATGTTGAACAAGAGCCCTCCTTTCTTCAAAGGAAGAGGCTTTTAAATTTGCCTTTGTTTTTTTTTTTTTTTGTTCTTTTTTTTTTTGTTAATATTCGATGTGGGAGGTTTTAGGAGAAGCAGCTTGTAGCTTTGGGATGTAGGTAGATTTGAAGCTCAGCTGATTTCTGCTTATTCGTTCACATATTGTGTGGCATTAGTATATTTTCAATGATCTTTACAGTTTACACAACAAAATTTTGATGTCTAATTTTTGGTTTATTACGTACTGCATATACTCCTCTGTTTTACTCTGTTACACCTATGTTTTTGCAGAAATGAAGCGCTCAAATGTTTTCCGCTGGAATTAAATACTAGTACTAGTTATTTTGATTTTGATAAAAAGAACAATCTAGAAGCCTAGTAGTTCCGTTTCCTTAAAAACCTCAAAGTCGGGATAGAGAATATCATCTGCAGAACACTAAGCATAGCAATCACATGACATGGAATCCTCTTCTCAAATTCCAAATATCAATTTTTATTAATTGTTTTCATCATCAATTATTTTCTAAGATCTAGTCATCTAATTAGGGTTTTATAATTATTTTTAGTATTTTAAGTTTTATCGGCTAAAATGGGGTTGAAAAATCCAAAACTAGTAGTATATATAATTTTATTATTAAAATGTCATTTTTTTTTAGTTATAATGATATTTAATCTTCAAAAATCCATTTTAAAACTCATTATCAAGAAGCGTGGAAAAATGTGTCAGCAATTGCCAAAAGCAAATGGGTCAAATTACATGAAATGAAGGGAGTATTTTAGAAACGATTGAAATTGGATCGGGGATGAGCTCATCTGCATACCGACGTCTAGATGAAAAAAGGGGAGATATTAAAATGAAAGAAAATTGGACCGAAATCTAAGTGATGAGGGTGGTTTTAATTGATTAAGAATTTGGTATTGGAGTGTAGGGAGGAATCACGTAATTGGCTCAAACACAACCAAAATACATCCGACAAAATTTTCCATAAAGAAAAATGAAGATAATGACTGGCCATATTTGGAGCATAGCCCACCTTGAAAGTTAGATCGATGGTGGTGGGCATGGCATCTGAAGTTCAAATTTATACAAAAAAGTATATATGTCTCTTCTTCCTCTAGTCAATTTCCTCATGCAAAATCAGCATGTTCTTTCTGGCGCTCTTTCATTGGTTCTTTCTAATGCCTTGGATTTGTTAACCAGCCAATCCCACACCCAAACATTATTGGACTTTTTTTTATTTTGTTACCTACCGTCGAATTTTTATTTATTGCTTTCTATATATATATTCCTTTCGATCTTTTCAAATTATTAAACTTTTTTTTTTGACTGGTCTTTTCAATTTATTATATTTCCTTATATGACAAAAATTAACAATTAAAACACTCAATTAATAAATAATTAGGACCCACTAATTGAGCCCTTATTTTTTAATTAACACTTCAAACTAAAATAATAATAATAATTATATTAATTAATTAAAATAAAAAATGAAAAAAATAATTAATTAATTAAATATAATCGAAAAATCAAAAAAATAATTTATTAATATTTCAGTTTTTTATTTGTAATAAATAAAATATTAATTATAATCTCAATTCGTTAATATCTTCAATTACCAAACTCACTTAAAACACTAAATACTCATACCTTAATTCATGTGCCGAAAAAAAAGTATAAAAACTTGAAAAGATCAGAGGGAGTATATTTTTTTCGCCGCAGAGGAGAGATCAATCTTTTAATCAGATGATAGAAAAAGAAATATGTCACTTCTCTCGCGCTCAAATCTTTTCTTATGGATTTTCAATTCTGTCGTTTTTTTTTCTTCTGCAATGATTTTTCTTTTTTTCAATAGATTGAGAATTTTAATTATCCCATTTAGAAAGTGGGATGTGCACTTGTATTGAATAAATTTTATAATTTGGCTTTTCCTTACGTGTACCTCTCTTAATATTATTCTGCCCTAATATGTATGCACATTTGAAGCTGCATATCGTAGTAATTATGTTCTAGACTGTATTCATTGCATATAATATATATATTTTTGGTTCGAGACCTAATATCCTCGCGTCTAGATTTGATAAGATCAAATCTTAAGCATAATAAAAAATAAAATAAAAAATCTGAGCATCTCTCTATATTTAGAAATTATCACAATATATAAATAAACTTCACTTCAGTTAGGAGAGCAGCCACCTCACCGCAATAGTTTATTTACCTTCGACGAGATATATATAAAAAAATCAAAGATCTTTCTATAGTATTCTGTTACGAAATGAAATATTTTTTTTAATAATCAAATGATAATGGTCAATAATGCAAGAATGCTATACTTGTAATATTTGGATTGGGCAATAGACTTGTGCAAGTATGATGGTGCAATCTCTGATTATTTTATTATAAATTTGATTTAATTTTATGGGTGACTTGAGTCAATGAGAGTATGAAGCAGCAATTTACTCCTGAACATGATGATGGCATTTCTATAATTAATTAATAGAACAATATTCTATTATTTTCTGGGTCAATAGAAAAGTGTCACCAAACTTTAACTTTCACTATTTAATTTTTCCGATTCTCGGGGTGCTGAAATGTTACAACAATAATACTCTCTTTTTTTTTTTTTGTTTTTTTTGGAATTAATAACAAAGATACTCTAACTGTGTGTATAATGTAATGAAAAAAATGTGATCAGTGTGTGCTATTGAAATTGATTTATCAAGATTATTCTTATGTCAATTCATACTATTTCTGATTTATGAGCAAGATGACATAGAGTGAATTAATTATATTCTATTTTAATCACGATATATAAACAGTACTACACGTTTAGGGGATTATCCGAAAATACAATCCGAAGATTTAAGATATTTTATTTTTTTATTTGTTTATTTATTTTTTTTATCAGGCAAATTTTTTGGCCGCGTCATGGAGGACTCGAACCCAGGACCTTTGGTCCGAGGCCTTACCTCCTACCACTAAGCCAACACACGCACATATTTTTTTATTTGTTATTTCAGCAATTAATCCGGAACAAAAAATAAATAAAAATAAATAAATAAATAAACGAGATTCATCACGCAAAAGGAGCAGGCAAAATAATTCTAATAATTTTTGCAATTTCAAGAAAGATTGCGTTGAAAATTGCAAATGTATAGTTGGAATTTACTAAAAATAATTTGTTGAACCGATCTTGCATTACGACCCCCTCAACAAAACTTACAGGAATGGCTTTGCATTTTTCTCATACTCTTAAATTATCGACAAACAAATGACGTTTATCTGAGCAAAAATCAAACCACGTTTTAAAATTACAAAAATAGGGGATAAGATATTATTAGACCCAATATAATTAATAATTGTATTTTTTAACGCTTTAGCCCAAAAATTGTACTCGTATTTATTCTCTTTAGTCCCATAAATAAGTTCTTACCGGTCACGTACGAGATGATATTAGGCCTCTAGCATATATGTAATCGGATGCTTTGATATACATCTAGATAACGAGGAATGCTGCATACTCATCGTAGGCCCGAAAATGTCACGTATTAAAGAATGCACTATAAATATATATCTTAAAACTATAATCTTACCGAAATATATGACATATATTGTCACACCTGTGAGACTCTAAATAACACATATACGTATACATAACATTACTATCTGAACAATAATAATATGTACACTTGATAAAAGTAGATTGCCTAATTCATGTTTATTAAATTGGATTATAAATGAAGGATATCCAAAGACCCAGTATTCATCCTCAAATGAAGAACTATTCATCGAATATGAATCCTATCTTAGCATGTGGAACAATTTATATCATATCTCATTCCGCACCTTATTCAAAAAATTAACAGTCCCTAAATTAAACTACCAAAATTAATAAAGCCCCCCTTAATGTGTTAACGAGGCGTTCGCTCTATCTATTTGATGATAAAATAAAATTAAAACGAAATGCGATAGAAAATTCAAAAGCGTTGAATAGAAAAATAAATGTGTGGTCGGCCGTGGTTTAGGTTGAAATTTCTATTTTCTTAATAGGCTAATTAATGTTTCACGTTACACTAGATTAAAAATGTAAAGAACCACAATTTTTTTCCCCCTCTTTTAAACAATGAACCACAAGTTTGATATGTACTTTTAGTTTAGGGATGATAATAATAGTTTGATTTCTTCGGATGTGCCAAAGCAGCCATCCTTATTCTTTGCCCCATTTTGTAGGGAATTTATTTTGTCCATAAATAAATACGGCCGCCAAATTAAATATAAATAGTGGGCTTCTCACTTACCCTAGACCTACTGTCGCAATCTTAAACTAACGTTCCAAATTAAACTCATTCCAAACATCTTTAAATAGGTAACTGCATTTTAAAATTGTGCATATATTAAGTATTTCATGTGATGTAATATTTATACTGCGTATTTTTTTTAAAGTTGAAAGACTCGCGGTGCTTAAGGTGCATTTCTCTTAAATTCAAATTGTGCACGGTTATAATTTTCATAGTAAAATACATATGTCCATCTATTCAAAATACGAGTAGTTATTTCTTACTCATTATTGACATACTTAATGTCCCTACGAGTTAGGTGGGGACATTATATGTAAGAAAAATTATTATTAATATAACTTATAAAAATTAATCCTAAAAAAAAACTAAATCCTACTAAAAAAAATTAAATTTTAAAAGAAAAAATCATTGACGTATATATATATATATATATATATATATATATTTGATCAGGCAAACAATACACACACTCACACACACACGCACCCAAGGTGTCTCGAACCACGACGGCAACACTCCCACACACACGCACCCAAAGTGTCTTGAACCCCCGACCTCTTGGTTGGAGGGGAAGCGTCTTACCAACTGAGCTGCGCTTCGTTGACTGTTCAAAACATATATTAAAAATATATATTATTCTATGTTTTTTAAACTTTTCCAAAATGAATGACGTTTCAACATCTTTTTTCATCATCGTTCTCACTATGCATTTATTTCAATTTATCATTATTAGCGGTAGATTTAACAGAATGAAACATTCTTAACTTGTGTGCACGAGGCTAAAATAACATATATTTTGTTTTTTGTACATGCCGGAGTATAACTTGAAACTCGAAGAATAAATATTTCAAAAAATAAATTAAAGTGAAGAATATTCTACGATGATACCAAATAAGACTCAAATTCTGTAAGCGCATCTTTTCTACTTTAAATATTTCTCGGGAGCCATGGATACAAAGAAAATTCTACGTTTGAACTTGGATGACTCGTATCGTAGGTGATTAGGTTCTGAACGTATGAAAATCTCTTATTTTATAATGAAAAGAAAAAAAATCCAATTATGATTCTTCTTGTATCTTTGTGCGAAATATATGCTTTAAAAAAGTTCATAAAAATATGAGTACTCTTTCATATACTCCTAGAATAATCAACATTTTTTTTTCATGATAATATTTCCAAGAGATTTAAAGGGATAATATTTCCAATAGGGTGAACTTTATATATACCCAAAACCGATAAGTATGTAAGATTTATACCCAAACATATAAAAGTATAAGTTTTATACCCAAAATCAAATGAAAAGACAAACTTACCCTTAAAAAGTTACTAATTTTCACGGTTAAAACATATCAAACCGTGATATCATTGCTAAACCGTGAGCTCACGGTTTTGCATGTATCCTCTCGGTTTATAAGGGCTAAAAACTGTGAGTAAAGTATAAAACCGTGAGCTCACGGTTTTGCCTCTCTGAAGTCACTTTTTAATTTGATTTTGAGTGAAAAAATGTAAAATTCGAAAATTCATTTATTGACCAACAACCAAATCAGATGAAGGTACATTTCATTAATTGAATTAACAGTGAAATTGAACAAAAACACTTCAACTATAACAAAAAATTGAAATCGTGAACGCAAATTGAGTTAAGCTCTCTCAATTTTGTTGAAATTTTCCCTCGAATTTGGTTGATTCTCGAAGATATTCACCGCATTTGGTCCGCTGTCGAAGATATTTTGATCATATTGAAGGTACGCACCGTTTATTTTTTCATATTTAGTTGTTATTATTGTGTAAATTTGGGGAAAATCATATGAATTTAGAATTTAGTAATTATTGATTTTTTTTTCTAGAAAATCATGGTTTATCTACTTTTTTGATATGAAGAGTGATTAGATTACATGTTTGGTAACCTATTTATCGAGAATTAAAGTAATTACTTCCATGTAATAGGTTTAAACTGTTAGATTCGATATTAAGCTTGAAAAAAATAATTTTTTATTTTTAACGGTTTAATTAAAATTCACAGTTTATATTTGACATGTCACGTTATTTATAAGGAAAACCGTGAGATATCCTTTTTCAATTAAAATATTAAGCTCACGATTTATAATATTTTCACGGTTTAAACTGTGATTAAACCGTGAAATGTCCAACTTTCACGGTTTAATCAAAGTTTAAACCGTTAACTTCAATTAAAGAACCGTGAGCTACATATTTAAACCGTGTAAACACGATTTATTACATTTTTAGTGTATTTTCTTCTGATTTTGAATTTCTTGATCATTTTTATATAGATATGTCTACGGTCAAAGTATATATTCGTCACGGTGGGTATTTTGAGGAGGAAACTCGTTACGTAGGGGGTGATCGTGTTTTGCTGCTTTTGGCTATGACCCAAGTTACATATGCAAATCTACTACAAGAGATTCGTAATCAAGTGGGCGAAGAATCTAATTTTTTGCTCTACTACGTGAGTAATGCCGATGGTGGACAAGATAAGGTCGCTTTGAGGAGCGACATTAATTTGTTGCGATTGATTGTGGAGCAGATGAAGAAGACAACTGTTTACGTTGTCAGCAAAGATAAGGGAATCGCCCGGAGCACTCCGACGACACAAGATTCTAGGATTTTTACGAGTGTGAATATTGAGGAGCCGAGCTCGGAGGCTCCATATTCTAAAGAAGAAAGGAGCGAGGAAGACGACGAGGAGAGGGATGAGGATGAAGAGGTCGCGGAAGATATGGCTGAGGAAGCAATAGACGCAGCGGATCGCACCGACTTATTTGAGTCACTTACGAAGGAGTTCGGTGCATGGATCCGAGAGCCGAGACGGCTTGATAAGATCGTTGGGCATAACAACATTCATTTAGAGTCCCAACCTACCCAAGACGATGATGCCAGGGCCGATCTTGAGGCTATCCGAGATTAGTTGATTCCTCACGTTCACCTAGACACTACGTTGCCTTTAGGGGTTCTGGATCCAGATTATTACACGTCTGTAGCTGGTGCATTACGAGAGGGCGGCCTGTTCAAGAGGAAGTTAGATGTGTCGGTAGCAGTTGGATTGCATCAAATGGAGAACCGGCAGCAGTACAAAGTTGAGAATTCGGACAAGGGCTGTGTCGGGTTCAAATGCAGGACGGAGGGGTGGTGCGAGTACCTCGTGCGGGCAAAGAACGTGGGGACTATGTGGCGCATCAGAACATGCAATGGCAGCCATACATGCTCCGTCGATTTAGACGGGACTACACCGCGGCAGTACCCCGCAAATGTTCTTGGAGTATTCTACGCAAAGAGGTTGATCACTGATGGTGTCGTGCTCAAGCCAAAAGAGATGGTTGACGAAATGCGAGATGAGTACAGCATTAAGATCGATTACTGCTTCGCCCTGCGAACGAGAAACATCGCTATCGAGATGATGTATGGAGGATTTGTGGAGTCGTACAAGAGGCTCCCATCTTATTTGTACTTACTGCAACAGAAGAATCCAGGTATCGTGTATAGTATCTCGACATCCCCCCTCTACGATCGACTGTATTATATGTTCCTCGCTCTAGGACAGTCATTGCATATATTTCAAAACAATTTACTATGTTCGGTTATCGTAGTCGACGGGGCATACCTCAAGGGCAAGAACAAGGGGACGTTATTCGTCGCTTGCACAAAGGATGGGAACGAGCAAGTGTTTCCACTTGCCATTGGATTTGGCCCGATCGAGGATGATGATTCCTGGACTTGGTTTCTGACGAATTTGCGTAACTGCTTAGGACATCCTCAGGACCTGTTGATAGTCTCCGATGGCCATATCAGCATTGGAAATGCAGTGAGGGATGTCTTCCCCGGTGCGCATCACGGTCTTTGTTGGCATCATCTGGCCAAGAATATGGTCACATTTGGGAAGCACGCAGTCGGCATATTCGAAGTTGCGGCCTACTCATATTCGGATTCTAAATTCAAAGAATACATGGAAAACTTGATGGGTTCTGGAATATATCAGAGGTTGTGTGAGATCAGCATGCATCGGTGGTCGCGTAACAAGTGCCTTGTTCCGCGCACGAGTTTTATGTCTTCAAATGCCGCTGAGACGATGAACACTAGACTCCTATGGGCACGTCGATTGCCCATCTGCGCCATGATTGAGGCGTACAGGATTATTGTCGACAGATAGTTCGAGGAGGATCGGAATGCCGCTCAATGTGGGACCCACGAGGTGACTGAGACAACGTACAAGAAGATGGCCGTATCTTCTGAATGGGCCAGTCACTACAGAACTCGTGGGACAACAATTCCCCATGTGTACATGGTCGAGGGTGACAATGGGACTTACCTAGTGGACATGCAGAATGCAACGTGCGATTGCCGTGAGTGGGAGAGGGACATGGTGCCGTGTCGACACGCTTGTGCTGCCATTAGGTATGCATGCCTCATACTCATTTTTTATGCTACGATCAGTCTGAAAATATTTGGTTTAATTCTTTCATATTTCATTACTATGGTCGCAGTTTTGCCGGAGGCCGTGCTACGGAATACGTGAGCCATTATTTCAAACAATCGACCCTTGTGGCAACCTACTCACCCAACATTCATCCGGTTCTCGATCCACGGTCTTGGACTGTGCCCGAGCACGTTGCTGCTCAAGTGGTTTTGCCGCCTGTTGTCGAAAGACAAGCGGGTAGACCGCGAAACAGCCGAGCCAGATCAACGGTGGAAGATCTTCCGGGAAATCCACAAAGATGCGGGCGGTGTGGTGGATACGGTCACAAGAGACGCACATGCACGGTTTAAATGCAAATAAAACCGTGAAATTATATAACAACCGTTAACCCTATAACCGTTAATAGTGTAACCACACGGTTTAATAGACGTTTAAACCGTAAGAATTTAAAAATAACCGTGAACTCTAACCGTTAATTTATAATTAGGCCAAAATTAATGCCGAAACTATGATTTTAACCATATTTTAATTGATATAAATATATTATATGTGAAATGTGTGCATATATTATCTAAATTCTAAATTAATCACTAATTGTTGTTTATGAATAATGCTACACGTATATTTGAGTTCAAAGAGATTGTTGATGTATTGTTCACTTATACACTTACATATGCTAATCATGTTCAAAGTTACATATGCTAGTAAATTAAATGTTTAAATACTATTTTTAAATGTATATTCAATATTTAAATATTATTCTAATAATCTAATCTAAATGAAATGAAGTTTACGAAAAAGTTATAAATTTGCGTAGAATTATAAATTTTAAATATATAAGTGATAATATTATACACAACGTCAAAGATAATGAAATATAATGTTCACAACTCGATATAACGTTGTGAAAGTGAAAATATCCGTTTCGCCACCTCTAAGCGAAACCCGGAGAGATACCTCATACCAACCCTCTCAAGGCGCGGCTTCTTCAAGACGAAGATACGATTGATATACATACAAGCGAACGGGCCGCATGAATAATCATCTTTCTGTATATATTGTTGCGTCAAGGGGGCCCAGACAATCCGCAAGAAATTATTTTGCTTCGCCAGCCGTGGATGTTGATCCCAATACCCAACTTGCTGCAAGACTCTGGGCCACAGTTTTAGGATCGGGTAGAGCTGGACCTTCCGATGCATTCTGTTGGCTGCATTAGGGAGCGTATGTAGAAGTGAGTCATATACCTCCATCGTCCACTCGTCAGTCAATACCCGGCAGATAACCCAGTGGTCGGAGGAGACGTGACAAACAAACACAAACTGCATAGAAGGGTCGGGGACTCAACTTATTCTTCAAGCACTAATAATAATACGTTCTCAAACGAAAAAGTTAAATTGAAGGAACTTACACAAGTTGCGTTCATCCAAACATCATACGAGCCTACGCCGTGAAACTAATTCTTGAGATCCTTTGACAGCTTGTAATCACGATACTTTAGCTTTGACTTCGCCATTGCCGTTTGATCTCTATCGTGAAAAGCCATCAGAGTTGTTCTCAAGTCGTACTGTCAAATAATATATTCGTTTAGAGATTACACACAAAATAAAATAAATAAAATAATTATTCATTAAATATGTCAATAAAAACTCACGTATACGCCCAATCCAAGCAGAACGGTGCCTCTCTCCTGCAGAGACGGACACAAAGAAAGTCCATCTTGGAGTCGACTCCAGCAGTAAAGCACATACAGCTCCATTACCTAAAATCAACACAAATTATTATGAAAACATAATACTCGACAAAGTATCAAAAATAATAACAACACAAAATAAGGTCCGGTCTAACCTCAGCGTTGAACTGTATCGCGGGGTGTTCGATATCATCAAACAAGGACT
The DNA here is from genome assembly GCA_001642375.2 of Mentha longifolia. NCBI lineage: Eukaryota > Viridiplantae > Streptophyta > Magnoliopsida > Lamiales > Lamiaceae > Mentha > Mentha longifolia. The sequence continues at coordinate 23,843,750 of CM038110.1, read as the reverse complement.
GCGTCATCCTATATGGCGGGTCCTGCATGTTCATTGCGTAGGAATCCGGCCCGCTTCGTCTAAATGCCATAAATATCTCCTTGATCGTCGAGCCAGTATACGGTTTGGGGATAATCGGAACAAATGGGCTCTGTAAGGCAGCCGACGGCCTCACATTTTGTCCCCCAACACGAACCCGACGCACAGATGTCTGTCCTGCCACGTCAGAGTCTACATCATTGTACTCACCCCCGTTTCCCTGTTGCTCCTCGGGAACAGGGAATCATCTGCGGATGAGGAACGACAGCTGTAGTACGGGATGTACCCAATCATATGGGGGCATCGTATCCAAGTCCCTGTAAAAAGACAAGTATGACGACTCTGCGTCCTCGACCTCAGCCTCTCGAATTGGAGGCGTCCTTGATCTCTCCCGTGCTACCGGCTCGGTAACAAACCCCACCATGTGCTCGAAACCCGGAGCGCCCACAGGGGTAGGTGATCTGTGTTCAATGTAGGGAGCCTCTCGATCGTCTCGATCTTCATGGGCCCGGTCAACGAAATGTCATCCAGCAGAGGCCACATGGCTGGCATGTGACGGTGCTCGACGATGAGAATGAACACCATGACCCGAGGAACTCCCCGACCTCCCGAAGATCCCCTTCAGGTGCCCTGCCATGAACTTGGCGATACGAGCCATTACCCCGGTGTCCGACTCGTCTTAGGCCATTCTCTCCATGATCTTGTCGGCCCACGCATCATTATCACATCCTCGGGGGCACGGATGCCCATGCACGCAGCAAACAAGGCCCGGAGACCTCTCGGGATGTGAACTCGCCACCCTCGGCCACTTTGACGTACTCGCACGAGCTCTAGGGTTTGGGAGAGGCCCTCGACCCTCAGAATTTGCCCTGGTGGCACGTGGCTGGCGACCACGGGGCTGGGCTGCAGTCCTGGCATCCTGACACCTCAATTTGTCGAGAACTTTCGCCATAGTTCTCGCTTCCTTCGTCTGCCTCTGCGGTATAGGCGCTTTCTTCCAAGCATGACGCGTATTCGGATTAAATCGAACCATCAAGGGGTCTTGCTCTTCGAAGAGGCTAAGATAGTATAACTGAGCCATTTCTTCCGTCGAAGGTTCGAGCGTCGGGTTTACTTGGAGCTGCAAAAGACAAAGGCACAAAAATCAAAAATCAAAATCAAATCAAAATCAGTATTCAAACCGTAAAATGAAATCGTGAAAGCTGATGCCTCACGGTTTGTGACTACATCAAACGGTTAGCTCACGGTTTTATTTAAGTTCAAACCGTGAGAATGATCTTTCACGGTTTGAACTTAAATAAATCGTTAGGTCACGGTTTAATTTAAGTTCAAACCGTGAGAATGATCTTTCACGGTTTTAACTTAAATCAAACCGTGAGCTAACGGTTTGATGTAGTCCAAACCGTGAGACAACAGCTTTCACGGTTTAATTTTAAATAAAAGTGTGAGCTCACGGTTTTATGTAATATCAAACCGTGATCATGCTTAAATAATCATAATAAATAAATAAATTTAACTAAATTAATTATAATTCAGTTCAAACAATTAACCGATAATCTACATAAAACGCTCCAATTAATTCAATTTCAATCACCATATACTATAAACTATAAACTAAGCCAATATTAATTGAATTTAATTAATAATTCAAATGATATATAATTGGCAGATTAAGAGAATGATGACATACCGTCGGATCGTTAAAAAAATCATGGAAATCTCTATAGTTGTGTCCCATTTCCCGTCTCCTTAGTCGAGGGAACGCGTGCGGGTTCAGCTTGTTGGCACACTGCTCTCCTAAATCCGGAAGGGCCTCGAAGGCCTAAAAATACAATGCCCAGACGGGCCCGTACAGATGGTAGGCAAGCATTAGTGTCGGAGCCTCCAATTTCTCTCGGGTCCTTCTTTGCCACTCCTAGCTGGTGGCACAGTATTTGGAACGACCATGAGCCCCACGGAAATGTAGCCCATCGTTCCGGATCCTCTACTAAAGTCATCGCCCAATCATCAATGCTTCTATTGTAGTCCCGACACAATAGCAAGTAGTAGTAGGCGAGGAGGTTAGCGGCAGCCATGTATTGATCCTCCGTCCCTAGAACTACGTCGGCATTCGTGAAATCGTTAAACAACTGTTTCACTAGCACCTTACGCCCCTCATAGTAAGTATAGAAGAGGCTCGTCCTTGGGATGACGTGGTTCTTACAGTGAGGATTAAAGGTTGAGGAACCGAATCTCAATCCGGTCATGAGACAAAATTCTTGCGGCCCAAACCGAATATCCTGGCCATTCACATGAAACAACCTGTCAAAATCATGGTCGTTGCCCCTCCATAGCTCCCGGGACAAAAGCTCGTGCAAGGCACGCTTCGTGTTCTCAATCTTCTTAATTGTGCAGATGACTGCGAATGGAGATTCGTCGCTAAATCGGGCCAACAGATCACGTCCGCAATGTGCAGTAAATGGTTCACGATTGACACAGCTGCAGAGTCTCTATAGTAGGCATTGATTTCACCCGGAAATCCTTGCATGAGAGGCCTATACCATTGGTACCAAGGCTGCAATCACCCAAAAATGCAAATGAAGTGAATTAATTAATTAAATTAAATATATCGAATATAGTGTATCTAATCTGTATGCTGCATAATTCACGGTTTACAAGCAAAGAAACCGTGATCTCACGGTTTAACTAAGCTTAAACCGTGAGAAAATGGATTCCTCACGGTTTGAACTTAATTCAAACCGTGAGAATACCTTTTCTCACGGTTTAAGCTTAGTTTAACCGTGAGCTCACGGTTTCTTTGTTTTTAAACCGTAAATTATGCCCAAACCTATACTGTACAGATTCAACTTCAAGTTCAAACCCAGCACACACACATAAATCACAGTTCAAGCACACACATATTTGTGTCATTTTCATATAAATCGCATACAAATCCAAACTATTCCATCCAAAAAACTGAAAAACATGCTTACAATTTAAACCGTAAATTGAATAATTTTATTTAAAAAAATAACGAAGGTTAGAAAACTCACCGGCGTCGGCGACTTCGGAATATTCTCCCGTTCGGCCCTCGTCGGAATTGGGCGACGTTGTGGAACTCCTTCGGATTCGGCGTGGTCATGGTTTGAATCGTCGGACATGGTTTCTCCTCTCCGGCGCCGGCAATTAAAAAAAATTCACGGTTCAAAATTGGGGGTTAGGGCTCACGGTTTCTTTGGGAGAGAGAGGGAGAGAAATCGTGAGAATGGAGAGTGCGGCTGAGAGAGAGAGAACGGGGTGGGGTAGGGTTTTGTTTTTTATTTCTTTGAATAAATTGAAAAGTGGGGCCCACATTCATTTTTGTTTTGTTTTGAGTGTGAGATAAATTGGAGGTTATTTTTGTCTTTTCAATGACTTTTGGGTATAAAACTTATAGTTTTATTTGCTTGGGTATAAAACTTATATAGTTATCCTTTTTGGGTATATTTAACCATTGACACTTTCCAATATATTAACCTTTTTACTCCTTAGAAAGCATATTATAAAAGAAGTGGAGACCATATTATGTAATAAAAATATTATTTATCTTTTTGTTATCCTTCTATTTCTTTTCCATAATAAAGAACATACCTTATAATACTCCTCCGTCTCAAACCAATTGTCTCATATTTTAAATATATATGATATATAAAATATAAAATAGGACGATTGATTTGGGACAGAGTGAGTACCATTAACATGCGGTACATGGTTAGATGCATCACATGTTTTCTACCACTTAATTGAGATCCTCTGTCCCAAATTTGGCGTATCAAATGTGTCCCAAATGGTAATTTCTATTAGTTTTATGTTTTTTTTTTTGCAATAATTTTAATTTATAATGATTTAGTTTAATTTTATGATTATCTTCTAGGGTTTCACCTATCCAATTATGGTTTATAATTATTTTTTAGCATTTAATTTTACTTTTATTAATTTATATTAGGGTTGATAAATTCAAAAATAAGGTATGTAACTTTAAAAAAATAATATTTATTTATAAATGTCTATTATGATTTATTATATTATTTTTTTATAAAAAATAATACTATAAAATAATAAACATTAAATTTTGGTGCACGGTTAGGACACCAAATTTGGGACAAAGTATCCAATCCAGTTTTTCACACATAATCTTTTAGTTAATTATAAACACATTATCTTTTTTGATAATTACTACCCTTCTGTTTTTTAATATTTCCCCCCATCATCAAATTACACATACTAAGAAAATGTGTTAATTTACATTTTAACCTCATTTATTATTCTTTTTTTCTGAGTACCAACTTATATATAACATTAATTTTATGGGTAAAGATATAAAGTGGGAAGAATTTTGCTATTTCATTATTAAATTTTGAAATGTGACACTTAAAAACAAATAAGAACAAAAGCCAAATAAGACACTTAAAAAAAATGATGGAATATAATACAATTTGCGAAATTGGCAAGTACCATAACAAATATAGAAAACCCAATAGAAAGATGACCGAGGGCCCAGACAAATATAAGAGCATTTCTTTCGTTTGTGTTGGCCATGTGTTAATTATGCCAAGTTGATCTTCATTAATGTAAAAATAAACTATTACTAATTAAGAAGAAAAAAATGGAACTCTTTGAAGGGCAAGAGACAAATGTTGTTTGCAGTCAAAAAAGAAGAAAAAAAAAAAAGGCGGTAGCCATCGCTATTTGGCGACCACATCAATTTTTGGGAATTAATAAGTTGGTCATATAAGTCCACCGACCAACATCACCCCTTCCTCCTCGATCCCTTTATTTCATAAATTCCCAAATAGCTCATAAATATAAATCGATTTTACGGGTCAAAATTACACAATAGGTCCAAATTCAAATTAAAAAATTATAAAAAAATATAAAAATATGTTTGGTGAAATTCGAATCTTGAAACGTCTCATGACGTAAGATGGAATCACGTAGCTTTGAGTTTTTTGTTATTTTTTAATTATAAAAAACCTTGAAAAGTAAATTATAGTACTAGTTGAAGTTTGTAACTAAACGCATATAGGGCCAATTTTGTTTATCTTACCCAGAAATGCTCCACTTCACACCGTGACACGCTTAATGTGCCCACCGCTGATGTGGTAAAGTCACATTAGCAATTTTTCTACTTAGAGTTTAATTTTTTTAAAATAAGGTTTAATTTTTTAAAATAAGATTTAATTAATTTTGGTATGATTTTTATTTACTTCATTATTTAAACCATTGTCACATCATCCGTGGTCATATTAAGCATGCCTACGATGGACATTGGAGCACTACTCTTATCTTACCGGCTGCCAAGTGAACGGTTCAAAATACGACTCACAATAATAGAATTAAAAAGCCTGATCTGGGCTGAGATTTTAAAAAATATTTAGGAGCGGGACGACTCAGGACCACTTGCGAAGTGAGATTTGGTTGGGCTGGGCATGAATTGAGTTTGGACTTTGGAGCGTGGTTTTGAAGTGGACAATTGTAGTTATTTATTAAAACAATTATTTTCTTTTAATATTTTTTGTTAATCTTATGCTCGTATTTTGAACAATAATATTACAATTTATTAGAGTAAATGTTAAGAAGAAGAAGTTGTAGAGAATAAAGAGGAGTTGACTAACATAAATGAGAGATAATGTGAGAAAATGGTTCTATTTTTTTTCAAAAACTAAAGAATTGAAAATGGCTTATACAAGCTAGTTATGGATGGGTTTTTACCTTTCATCTATTGATACCAATCATTATAAAATGCCAAGTATATATTGAAAAATATCTCAATCTGGGATGAGTTTCAAGTGGGCTTAAGTTGCACGTGCTTGATATAGGGGTCTGGTCCTGAATTGATCATGAGTTTAGAAAAAAGCCAAAAGAAGACCACTTCGTCAGGAATAGCCCATCAAACTCACATGATCACACGAGCTGATCCTAGACCAACCCATATTGGGTAAACTGGGTTAGCCCCAGTGACAGAGCCAGAAATTTAAGTCGGAGGGTGCTAAAATCAAAATTATTAACAAACAGAGGTGCTAGAATTAAATAAAATTTTAAAATATATTCTTTTACATATAAATATCTTTGGTGGAGGATGCCTGTGCTACACCAAGCTCAAAAATATTCCCAGCTTAAGAAAAATTCAAATACATTATATTAAGAGATTTGCGCAACCACACATGAATCGATATCTCATGTTTGTAGTTGTTGTCTTTTTTTTTTCTTCTTCTTCCTTTTTTTTTATATATATTAAATAGTAAAAGATTGGCCTATCCAATCTTAGTTAAGCTTATTATAATTTTACAATGTTGTCATGATCTGCTGAAATATTGCGTCTTATTCGTCCGACTTATGTCCATATATGTACATAGATTTCACATACGACAAAAACTTGGGTGAGGTCGGCCACATAGTATGGCTGGGTCAAAGTGTCAATCTTTATATAGAAAAATGTTAATCTATACGAATAAAAGTGCCAATCTTTAACATAATTATTTTACGAATAAAATGTCAATTTTTAAAAGTGTCAATCTTTATACAGAAAAATGCTAATCTACACGAATAAAAGTGTCAGTATTTTAGCCGGCCGCACGGTGTCTCTGACTGACCCAAGTGTGTCCCTTCACATACGATCGCCTGATTTTTATTTTTTTTTATTATTTATTTATTTATTTTAAAGATAATATAATGATTTTATGGGATGGTGTGAGACGAAGGTTAAATTGTTTTTTATTATGCTAGTGAAAAGAAATAGTCGACAGACTAGTATATTTAAAGAATGAGTCGTGGTCATGGCCTTTAAAGAATAAGTGTAAAACTGAATTTACTAATTTATTGGCCAATTATTGGACGCCGTAGGATTCAAAGAAAATATCAAAAGATCTTATATAGGGAAGAAAAAAGTGTCAGAAATAAATTATAGTAATATTCTGAGTTTCAACAGCTCTAATAATGTCTCCCATTTTAAGGTAAAAAGAAAAGCGTGTGTCCATTATTATGGACACGCGTCGCTCTTGTTATTTGCACAAATTGTATGAATATATTATACTTATATACGTCGGTTTCAAAATTCTTTCTTAATAATTGAATGAAAGAAAATAGGAAAATATGCCCATTCCAACTTTCACATATTTGTGGAATAATGTGATTGCTTTGGTAATAATTCGTACCGCTCAAGCATTTGCAATTATTAATTATTTATTTTTTTTGACCATAAATATAAGTTCTAGTCATCTAGTGTGACACCTATTAAAAAACCCAAATTCTCTATATGTACAATATTCATCATCATATGAGCTAGAGTTAATAATGCATGCGTGCGTGTATATATATTAAAAAATCAATGACGCGCGATGACTGTATTAAATACATGTAATTCTATACCATGCATAGTCAAGTTAAGGAAGCTCTCAATTATTCTCTTCCCACTTTTTTGCACCTCCCATAATCCATGTGATTTGACGATATTTGGACACTCGACTCGACTCGTCTCTTCTCTTCTCTTCTCTTCTCTTAAGATATGGATCCGACGCCTTTGGGTCTGGAAATGTTCGAGGGAATGCATGGCATTTCCAGGTTTCCAGCTAACACCTATAATAATAAAAAAATTACATATTACATATAGTAGTATTTTGAGTTTATCAAATAATATGATAAATTAGATATTTTGATTAATCTAAGAGTTGTTGAATGTGTGCATGTGTAGCACAATTGTTTGACAGCATATCAAATTTATTAATTATACGAATTGCATCATCTCGGCCTTTTGTTCACTCAAAAGGCCAACTGAAATATATTGGTCGTGAATTACTATTTATAGAGCGGTGGATGAATATTCTATGTATTATGCTTGACCTTTCGAACTAAATTTAATTTCCTCAAATATGGTATATCAGCTATAATACTTGCCGCATTGTTTGTAGCAATATGGGAGTCCACGTGTAACATCCTTAGTGTTGGACTTTTTTTTAGTGGTGTTATTTTGTTAGAGCGTATTCTTTTTTATAGAAAATGAGGAAAAAAATATTATACCTTTTTCGTCCTTTTTCTCATGTTTTCTTTAATATATAATTTTTTCCGAATATGAGGAAATTTTTTCCTTGAGCAAGACATTTTCTCTCATTTCACTTGAAATCATGATAATATCTTTTTACCCATTTAAAGTGAGTGATAATATATTTCCATCCTTTTTACCTTAGAGAACATATGAAAAAGCAAGTGAAGAATTCCATTATGAGATAAAATTTTCAATCATTTTCTTATCCTTCATCTTCATTTTTCATTAAAAATAACATACCCCTAGTGCTTGTTTTTAGTGATATTATCTCTATACAAATGTTGTGTTTAACGCATATATATTTATACTATAATTAGTAATAATTTTATTGGGCTCTAGCTAACTTTATTTGTTATGCATGGGATGAATGATAAATATTAATGCACACTTCGTATTTTATGAATACAATAATATATACTCTCTTCGTCCTGTTTATAAGGATTTTTTTTTCTTTATGATACGAAAATTAAGACGAAAGTGATTAGTTGTGGCTTATATGGATTATATCATGGTTAAATGATCTATAATTAAAATTTAGTTTTTTTTATAAAAAAAATTGGATATCATTATCTGATAATTTATAATTAAAATTTATTAATTATTTTTTTTCTGATATCATTATTTTTCTTGGGCTAAAAATTATATTTGAGGAAATATCTCATTATGTATGGTACAAACTAAAATGAAACTTATCTCTTTATAAATGAGACAGATGGAATATTAATAATAAAAATGCAATTTTTATTATATTAAAAAAATACAGAACAAATGATTTTTTTAGGCAAATGATCAAGGACAAATACTCTCTCGGCTCATTTTACTCGAGTAAGGTTATTTAGAAGAAGGTATAAATTAAATAAAAATGGTAGGACTCACATTTCGAAAGGATAATTATTGTTAAAAATGAAAACATGCCAATTAAAATGGGAAACCCCGAAAATAAACATGCAAGTAAAATGGGACAGAAAGAGTATGAAAAAAAAAAGAAAAAAAAGAAAAGAAGAATAAAATGAAATGAGATAATAATGGTGTTGTATTCTTCATCGTAAGTGATAAATGCCCAATTTGAAAATTGGATCATAAAATACCCACTTTGAAAATTCATGTCAAAAAATCCCGTTTTATTAAATACATAAAAGTTGGGACTTCAGCATATAATTTGATTTGTCGTTGAGATAAAAAAAGAAAAAAAAGAAAAGTAAAAATTCAGCCCAATAATCGCTTTGGGGAATGACGCTTCATTTCTACCGCCAACCCATAAAATAATGGTTGGTGTCGCCAGAAGTCCCCGCCGTCTCTCCGCCTCCACCAAATTCTCTCCGTCTCCGACGCCGGCATCGTTGCTTCCCTCTCCCCTTCCTTCGCCGCCACCGCGAGATATGACACGAATTCCTCAGATTAGGCCTTCGTCATTAGATCTGTAAAGCCTTCGTCATTATATCTGTAAATTAAGATCTATAATGAATAGCGCTCGATGTGGGGTTTATAGCGCTCGATGAAATTGTGTATAGCGCTCTATGTAAAATGTTTAGTGCCCGATTAATTACATTAGTATTGTATATAATTGTAAAGCGCTCGGATAATTGAAATGAAAAGCACACCATGTATTTATATTTCGCCCTTTTATATAAAATTTGCTACGGAAATATTAATATTATTAGTGAATATTATTAGATTATGTTTGCATTATTTATTTAATACATGTTATAACGCTCGATTATAACTCAAAAACAAGATGGATAGCGCTCGATTTTTTGTAATTTATTTATTTTATATATTAATTTGATAATGAAATTTATTAGTGGTATGTATTTTTATTTAGATATGTAATAATATAAGCAAGAAAGTACTATAGAGAAAAAAAACCAATAGCGCTCGATTTATTACGTATGGCGCTCGATGAATATCTAATAGCGCTCCATGATTTTCGAATAGCGCTCGATTTATTACGTAACAACGCTCGATGTTTTATATATAGCGCATGATTTTATTTGAATTACTCATTCGCAACAAATTGAATAACGCTCAATAAAATTAAATAACGCTCCAATAATACACAGTAGCCCTCCATTGTGCTTGAATAATTTTAATTGAAAGTTTACAATATATATTTGTTTTATTATAATTATTAATTGAAGTTTTAATATTTATGTGAAATCAGGTATTGTCTTTCAAGAGACATGATAATATGAATGTGCATGCAGTGATGGATACTTCTTGTAGAATAGCACTCATCAAGGATATCCATACAACCTTGATAGCTAAAGGGGGTGAGCTTGGTTGGTCATTTCTGTAACGGGTCTTTGGGCACTTTATAACTTGGAGACCGGTCCGTATGAATAGCCAAGTGTACATGGAATCCTGACGAGATTCCTAGATACTGAAGAAGGCATTTGGTTCCATATCAAAGGGAGGTTTATTGAGTACACGATGACGGATCACGCTTTAGTGACAGGATTGACTTTTGGAGCAGTGAATTATGATCCCACTGTTACTCGTGATCCGAGAAATTATGAACTTGCAAGGCTAGTATGCGGTGGGAGACCGAGCACTGGGAAGGACTTGATTGCTCAGTTCAAGAATTTTGGAAGCTCGATTGCTGACCCCGACGGTACCATCCACTTGCGCGTAGCTCAACTGTTAGTTGCTGATATTTTCGTCCTTGGGCACGATGCACAGAAAGAACCGCACCCTTGGTTGTGGGAATTGACAGAGAATACTAAGCTATTTGCCCAGTTTCCATGGGGTGCATATTCGTACCAGACGCTGAAATATTATCTGGAGCATGCGCAAGACAGTGATAAATATCATTTTTACGGGCCTGCATGGGCATTATACATTTGGGGATTAGAAGTGGTTCCCGGACTTGGCGACGTGACAGACGTCAAAAAGATTTAGGACGGTTACCGCGGTCCATCAATTGGAAATTGAAAACGAAGCTTACAATTGATGACCCTGCTTTATGGAAACTTTTTCACGAAGGGGTAACATTCTATTTTTTGACATAGTTTTAAATTTATAGTATTATGTTTTTTATTCATATGAATGTTGCTAATTGATAGTGAAATGTCTTTTATTTCAGGTTGGTGATCTACCGAACATTGAACCCACTATTCAGGAGTCCGGTTCTTTGTACTTCCGGTCGCTCGGAGACCTTGCACGAGCTCTCGAGGTTCGATTCAAAGAACCTTACAACGCTCTTAGAAGAAGGGAGACAGTACCGACAGAGGTCCGCCTACGCCGTCTCAGATAACCCTCTCTCCTCATCCCCCCTCCCCCTCCCCCCCCCCCATGAAACATCACGGCGTCGACGTGCTACTGGAAGCCGTGACAGGGCACAACAGAGTGAGGTGTCTTCAAGTAGCTCTGGAGGAATCAGCGAGAGCAAATTCCGTCGTCTGGAGCGTCTAATCCTCGAATCGAAACAGGAGTTGAAGGCTTGCATTGACGAGAAGTTGAATGAGCTAAAAGAGACCTTCAGCTGTGGTTGTCGGCGTTCAACAGCGGTGCACGAGCCTATTCGTCGCGGATCCCCTGTCATCATCCATTCCGGGTGAGACTCTGTTGTGCGAGGACCACAAGAAGACACTCATGTTCCGATCTGTGAGCCTGAGACTTCTACCTACGTTGAGAATGTAGGTGCACATAGAGACACTTCCCTTCCTGTTTACACAGCAGCCGAAGTTGGCCCGTTCACTACCAGGTATGATGATGATGATGATGGCGGTCTAGTTTCACAGGCATTCGGCTCCATATTCGGACAAGTACAAATTAGTAGTTTATTTCATCCTTAAACTCCCCTAATTATTGAATTGCTTTATAATGTTTGAACCGTATTGTTATTATCAGGTTTCTGGTGTTACTTCCGAGTGCCTGTGGGTTTCACTGGAATCGAGACGTCGCATCGGGCTTCAACTAGTAACATACCGGACGAGCCACGATATTCAATGTCGGTCAGTCTTCCGGGATTTTACAGTATATTTCTACTAGTAACATGAAATAACATAAAATGGGAACACTACATAATTTAATATTAAGCACGCTAGATTTTATGAAATCCCATAATTTAACATAATTTAATTTAATATTAAGCACGCTAGACTTTAGAAAATAGGATGAATACCTTGTATAATTATATCTCGTGGGTGCGTGTTTCTTGCTTCTTTTTTTTTTTTCTCTCATCACTATTTTTTCTGAAATTTATTTACCTCACAATAGCTGGATGTTGTATCAATAGCGCTTCATTATTTATTAATAGCGCTCAAAGTATCTTGAAAAGCGCTCCATAATGTTCAATTATAAAGTTAAATTTAAAAGAAATAAATATAAATAGAAAAAACGCCATATACTCTCTCTCAAAAAGCGCTCAAAAATACATGAAAAGCGCCCCAAAAATTGCTCAAGGAGTGGGACCCAATTCATGTAAAGCGCCCAAATGTATAGCAAACCAGAAGATGACAAAAAAAAATGCTTAACTCGAAATATGCTAAAGTTGAAAATGGGGCCCATTTTTTATTGTATTTTAATAAATCGGGCATTTTTTGAACATGAATTTTGAAAGTGGGTATTTTATAAATATTCACTTTCAAATCGGGCATTTATAGATTTCGCCCTTCTTTCATTCCAAACAAAGCTCATAAGACAAAAGTGGGCCTTTGCATCAATATTAGGAACATCGATATCAGTAATTAGAAGGCCATTTTCAGGCCAAACAATTTCAACTCTACACCACTCAAGGATTTAACAAATCAAACAATTATTTTATCATAGTATAAAATTTGGACTTGTATTGGACCAATATAAATGTTGACGTATCAGTTGAGATGAGATATTCCATTTTATATTATACTATTATTTTATAGATATACTACCTCCATCCCACTATACTTGGCCACTTTCATTTGATTGACATTTCGCGCACGCATTTCCACCGAAACCTAGTACGGGTTTTAAAATATAATTTTGAAGTATCATTTTTTTTACGGGATACTATGAGTGTCATAGTATCCCGTAAAAAAACGATACTTTAAAAGTATATTTTAAAACCCGTACTAGGTTTCAGTGGAAATGCGTGCGCGAAATGTCAATCAAATGAAAGTGACCAAGTATAGTGAGATGGAAGTAGTAGATTGTTATCAGCATTTAAAAACAAAATAAAATGGAGGGCCTTTTAACGACAACTAAAGCGTGTCACTCTCGCATTGGTGGATAAAAGGTCGACATCAATATTTTCTGATCCATCATATAATGATGCATGACGTCATTGCATGTGTCATCCTTCGATAATTTATGTTATGTTTTGAATAAAAATAATGGCACTATTATTTTTGTAGGTATTATAATTGATGTAATTTAAGCAGCGACATTTGCTCGCTTTACTGAAGCACAGCTTGTCCGCCAAAGATTTATAATGGATTTTAAGCTGTGAAAGCTTATTACTTTTAGCCCTATACTTTCTTGAATTTCTTCCCTTTTGCGAACTTGAAGCCACTAATTTTCCATATATTATTGAATTCCAAGAATTTAAAGATGATAGATGATAGAATTTTTAAAACACACACACACACACACACATAATTCAGTTCACGTGATGTTCCCATTTTGAAACCAATAGGTGATGCTTCAAAGCAAGAGTTCAATGACATTTCAAAGAAATAAATTCACATTACGCAGTCATGTTATGTGATTTTAAGTCAATTGCAATCAGAAGCGATATACAATCAAATCATATCATATCGAAGAGGTGTCAAACATGACCCGAGCAACAGAGAGTAGGCCCATTGACGGCCCGAAAAAGCTCTCATGATGAGTTGGCCAAAAGTCCCTATAAATTAATCTGGCCGGCAGAACTTAGGCCGGGCTGCCCGATAATTTGACACCTCTCTATGCATAACACAATCACATTAAGCGGCCGTGTTATGCACAGTACAATCATACCATGTGATAATAGAATTATGATACAAAAAAGAGTAAATGAATTACTAGTTTTGTCCCACTTCATTAGTCTAAGTTCATTATTTTATACCTTATATATATTCAATTTACAGGACTAATGAAGTGGGATTGACGGAGTACAACATTACATTTACCTGTTTTAGCAGCAGCCCATATATAACACAAGACAACACGAGTAAAACATGGTTTTAATACAAAGCATTGTAACACCTGAAAAAAGAAAACAGATAATAAAATAAATAAATTAAAAAAAAAAAAAAAAAAAACTACATCACCTTCACTTGTTCTTTCTTCCACTAGTTCTAAAAATCTACAGACAGAGCTGTTCTACAGCAGCCACAATCTGAGGAGGTTGAACAACCGTCCACTCCTCCAAACTCCCAGCATAAGGTGTAGGCACATCCTGTGAGGACAGACAAACTATAGGCGCATCCAAATAATCATTGAAATTCTCGTTTATCGATGCTGTAAGACTAGCCCCGATGCCTCCGGTTCTCATACATTCCTCCACGATTAACACGCGATGTGTCTTCTTCACAGAATTCCCGATCGTGTAAAGATCAAATGGCTTCAAAGACCTAATGTCGATCACCTCGGGATCATACCCTTTGTTCACCAAAGTCTTCGTCGCCTGCATCACATGATACCTCATCCTTGAGTAAGTCAAGATCGTGATGTCTTTTCCAGGCCTCACCATCTCAGCTTCCTCGAGTGACAAAACGTATTCTTCATCCGGGATTCGCTCCTTGAGGTTGTAAAGAAGAACGTGTTCAAAAAGAATAACGGGGTTATCACTACGAATGGCTGCCTTCATCAGACCTTTAGCATTGTATGGAGTCGAGCATGCGACCATCTGGATTCCGGGTATTGACTGGAAGTAGGATTCGAGCCTCTGAGAGTGCTCGGCTCCAAGCTGGCGCCCAACTCCTCCGGGCCCACGAATCACGGTCGGAATCTTGAACTGCCCACCCGAGGTGTAGTGTAGCATGCCACAGTTGTTGGAGATTTGGTTGAAGGCCAGTAGGAGGAAGCCCATGTTCATGCCTTCGACAATTGGTCTCAGACCTGTCATGGCTGCACCAATTGCCATGCCTGTGAAGGAATTCTCTGCAATGGGTGTATCGAGCACCCTTAGATCTCCATATTTATCTGCAATGCCCTTTGTGACCTTGTAGGAGCCACCATAGTGGCCCACATCCTCGCCTATAACGCAGACACGAGGATCTCTTTTCATTTCTTCCTCGAGCCCTTCTCTTAGGGCTTCAAATAGCAAGAGCTCATGCCTGAAATGTTAGATCAGTTTATCAATTTATCTACAGGTGTACACATATGTTCGAGGGAAAGGGAAAAAGTTGAATCCATTTCAATTGCAAATACTCAACAGAACTTAAGAGGACACAAATCTTCTGTGTTAAGTATAATAGCAAGCCAAGACTGTATGAATATTATGGTCACAGAGAAACTAATGCACATCTCAACTTAATATACAAGCCAATCCCACCCTTGTTTTTGAGTTGGGAGATGTTTCCCCTTCCCCTAATTGTATGTTGATGACTATAGTGGGAAAATTTGTAATCTACATCACAGTGTTGATGATTATAGAGGGCAAACTCCATGTGCCTACACTATGTCTGGAAGAGCTCATAGAAGTCCTACGAAAAAATCCACATTCTTTTTAGAATTTCAACATCCAGATTTGCCCTTCTTTTTTTTTTTTCATGTTAATTGGAAATATAGCTAAGTGTCATAAGTTGAAGTCACACTGCTGCAGTTGAGCTTCAGCACTACATTCAAAAATCAAGAAGCCTTTAGCACCAAGAAATCAAATCGGCTAATTACTTTAGTACAATGCGACTTAGTCCGTCCTCTCCTAATTGCTAAAGGAAGAAAGTTTCCGTCACGTACAAACTCGCCTATATAGCTCACAACCGACTAAAACCCTATTAAAATCAGACACATGGAATCCAAAAAACTTGACACCATTTTACAACTGAAACCACAAGTTACACATACCTGTAGCTCTTTATTAAGAATTTGCAAAGAGACACTAGTTGCTCACAGCCTAATAAGCATATTAACAGAAGAATACCACAGATTACATTCGAGAATGCCTTTTCTTAACTCTGTTATAACTTCTTCATAAAAGCATTCGAGTGTTCAATCATAAAGGGCACCTCAATAGCATCACATTATGAATCTTCACAACTCATTATTGGAGCACTTTAATCAAAAAAAATCCTAATATTACAGAAATGTTGCGCATCAAATGCAAATACCAGTAAGATTCGGAATTTTACCCAGGTTTTGAAGCTGCTGAGGCAGAATTTTCGGTCTGTGTCTGAAATATTTCAAAAGAGAAACAAAATAAATCATGCAACTGTAATGATTCAAAGAGCAAGGAGCAAAAAGTAAACACAAAGAACAAAGAGAACACTGACCACAACAGCTTTGGGGATGACCTTCTCCTTTCTGGCACTTCCACTTCCATGAATTGAGCCCGAAATCGAGCTTCTCTCAGATCTGACGACTGATGCGAACCAAAAAAAAAAGAAAAGAAATATAATCATGAGCGTACGCAGCAATGAGATTGAAATTCTAAGCATTAGCCCAATTATTCACACAGCCAATAGTTTCAAGTAGCTGCTCGAAAATCAATAAAACCTAACCTCTGAAACATTTTCGTCACAAAGTAGTGTAATCACATAAAGAAAACTCGTCATAGAATCCGAAAAGGTCAAAAGGGAGAGAAGAAAGGAACCTGGGAGATTGCAAACGGAGGAAGCAGAAACTTTATTGGAGGTATATGACAAGGGTAATGAGGCAGAAGCAATCCCCAAAGACCGCAACATTGCCGCCATTGAATCGCCTAATTGCGTGCACTCTGAGTGTCTCTGTACAAGAGAGAAGGGTGGAGAGAGAGAGAGAAGAAAATGGGAGATGGGCCGGAGCAGGTAGAGAAACCAGAGCGGAGGCGGAGATGCGTATCTGAATGTGGACGGTGGGCAAAATTTATCAAGCAAAGCAGAAATAGCTATGGGGAATTTTTTTTAATCAAGAATTTCAAGTGTTTCTCAACGGCTCGCCAACTAACTTTACCAGGCTTTTGCCTCACAAACTCGATCTATTTTAGACAAGTATATATATATATACTTTTTTTTTCTAACCATCACTATTCACTAGGCATTATCTATTTTAGAGTCGTAGTATTATGATTCTCCTAATTCGATTTAAGCATTAGTATTAAATTAGTATTTTAGACTTGTGGTTTTTATTTTAACAATCACTTACGTAAATACCAAATTGTGCTTTTATCACATATACGTAATTAAAATGATTTTTTGTTTAATTTTGTTTTCCCTTATTTGCTCGAGAATCATTTTACACGGATGATCGGGGTTATGGAGATTCTCCACTCGTCCTCATATATTAAAATTGTTATTAGCCTCATATTTTAATATAGTGAGAACAGGGTTTCTGTAAATTTCGTAAAATAGGTATTTCATTTAATGAATTTTCAAACTTTGAAATGAAAACTAAATCAATGTGACTAAAGCATAGGAAAAGAAAAGGAAGAATTGAAGTGCCCAAAAAAAAAAAAAGAGTGAGAAAGTAACTAAATATAGACGAATAAAATTAAGGTGACAATTATGGAAGAGAATACCAATAAGTAGCCATTTTTATTAGACAAAAGTCTTTTTTGCAATTAATAAGTAAATAGTCTAATTTTAGTCATTTTTTAAATTTCATGACATTTATGCCCTTATGCATTTAATTGATTTGCACGAATTCACAGTCACTCGTGTTCGTGTGTACGACACGAACACGAGCGAAAACGATCGTGAAGTCCAGCCGCGCATACGAACACGAAGAAAATAAGCGTGTTCGTACACACAAACACGAGCAACTTTAAAAGATCGTGCAACCCTCGTATATCTGATTTTGCTGCAATGGAGAGCAAGAGTTGGAGGGAGACGCTGAGGACAAGAAGCAATGGTGGCTATGGTAAACAACAATCTTAAATGTTATTTTTAAGAAGTACGTACCTTTGCATAATCCGCCTCAGCAATGCGAAACAAATCATCACAATCCATTCTATTTCCACATTAATGCCTTAACTCTCTTCAGTGGTCCTCAAACCCAGCAATTGAAAAATCAATAACGATCGCGAAAACCAGAGCAACAAATAATGCAAAACTTCAATTACTGTTAGTATGCCTTGAATCCGTAATGTTTGCCGCCATGCAAACGGGGCTCTCGCTGCCCGGTCAGCGAGTCGGGGGGGTCAAGGGGGCGACGCCCCCTTGCCTGGGGTTCCGGGGGGGCGGAGACGCCCTCGGCCCAACAGTATGCTATGTTCTTGTATTAGGCCCAATGCCTGTCTGGTGTACTCTATTTATATAGAAGTAGGGCGCACAATCTCTGTAACCTGTAGCCGTTATCTGAATAAAACTGTTCTCCGTTCTTGCCCGTGGACGTAGCCAACATAACGTTGGTGAACCATGTAAATCTGTGTCACTTTTACGTTTTCTGTTTGTTTCGATCTCACAATTACTCTATTCCGTTACAACAATTACTCACCAAGCGAATTGGCTATCAAGCTCGATAATGGAAGGCAAAAGCGAGAGAGAGAGAGAGGGATGGAGGTGGGCGGCGGCTGGTGGAGTGATGGAGAGGGTGGAGGATTTCGTGTGGCTGAGTTTTTCAATTTGGGGGTTTCTGCGGTGTTTTTTTTTTTTACTTCCTTTGTAATGTCTCTTGTTTAACCTTTTTCATTTTTCTTCTTTTTTTCATTTAATATTTTCAATGAATAGTAAGGGTATAATTGGTAGATTAGGTATAAAATGGCTAGACTTAGACCATTGTTTTATTCTTGGCTAAAAAAAACTTTTCTTATGATAATGGCTATTTGAGGGTTTGCCTCATTATCGAATCTACGTGTTGAACATCTCATCTCAATACAAAAGAACTTTTATGAACCTGATTGAAACTCTATTTGATGATCACCATTTGATTGCTTTATGTAAATCTGTTTCATGGTCCATGATTGAAATAATTATGCAAATAATATTTTTTTCCCTTCTTCACACACGCATGAAAGCATATATTTCAATCTGTACATGGTATATATGGATCAACATTTAGCTAATCGTTACTTGAAATAGTTTGTAAATAATTATGCAAGAATATACAATGGCGCAACCATGGCCGTTATGAAGAATATAAGGTTCCATCGTCATTGAAAAGCTTATCGTTTTCACAATATATGTAAACACTCATCCACACAAATGAGTAGAAAGAAGGAGGTGGGCACTCCACAACAATATTAGACATGATATGCTTTTCCACATTTCTCCTTCGTCTGTGTTTCGATGCACGCATCTCTTATAACCTGGCAGGCGGGAGGGCGGCCCGTGGCGCGTCCCACTCGGTCACAATGTGGTTGCGTGTGATCTCACTTAGCGTACGGCACCCGCTCAACGCCATCGTCAGCTCAAACTCATCGCGCAACATTTGGAGTGTTTTCCGGATTCCGGCTTCTCCTTCAGCAGCCAACGAGAACACCACAGGACGCCCAATCTGAACAATCATGCCACCAAATCCTCATTATATTATATATGTATGTAATGGTGCTACATTTCAAGATTTCGGGGATGAGGAGTGCTACCGTTTAGATTTTTTTGTTGCAAACTTATACTACCTATGTCCCAAACATAAACATATTGGTACATTTGACCAGAATCTATGAACTGTCTCACAGATTCTAGTCAAATGGCCTAATATGTTTGGGACGGAGGTAGTAACATATTGGGACATTTGACCAGAATCTACACCCGAATATGAAGGATTAATGTTATTTGTGCTATACCCTCTATCTCCGAATAAGTGTCCTACTCTGAAATCAAACTTGTCCTTGATGATGTTTCCTATTTTTAGAATTTTTTAAAAATGATGTCAAACTTCCCAATTACCCTAGTCATAAATGCAAATTCTTTAGGGTCAAAAGAGTAATTCTACCCACTTCCTTGGTGTATGGTAGGGGACACTTATTTAGGGATGGGGGAGCATATAATGTCGAACTTACAAAGATGCCGGAGGCTCCTAGTGCCAATGCCTTGAACACATCAGTTCCACGGCGAACACCTCCATCCAGGAAAACCGGAACTCGACCTTGAGCAGCTTTCACCACCTGAAAATCCGACCGATCATTAGACACTGGACTAGCATCGAGTGACACCTTTTGAAATGGTTAAGTACCTCTTCTAGAGCCATGATAGTTGAGGGGACGTAGTCAAGCTGGCGAGCGCCGTGATTGGATACAATGATACCAGCAGCTCCACTCTGAACAGCAATCCTTGCTGTTCATGTTTGTTTCTACATCAGTATTCATTCACACACACAATGGTGATAAACTCAAGAAAAGTTGCTCAAAGTTTCTGGTCTTACCATCCTCTGCAGTGAGCACACCCTTCACCAAAATGGGCATTGAAGTGATTGATTGGAGCCACTTAACATCCTTCAATGTTCACCATTTGAATCACATAAAACTTCATCAATTTCTCGCCTCGTAAATTCGAATAACAAGTCACTGAATCTACAATGAACGTAAATATCCATACCTTCCAGCTCAATGTACGATCAATTTGACCAGCAACATATGAAGCCAGTCCAGAGTCATTGGCCTAATGTGCAGTAAAATAGTGTGAGAACGTATAAACGAAAGGTTGTCGACTAGCTAAATAATGATACTGTTGTACTCACTTCATCCATCTTTCCGAGGTTCAGACCCTCGAAGTTCTTCAGTGTCAAGCCCGGTGGCAAAACAAATCTAAATAAGAAGAGAAAAAGTAAAATTTTAGAGATTTTATAAGGCAAAATCTGTGTAATGCGATGATAAATATAATGTAATGAACCTGTTCTTGATATCAGACTCTCGACGTCCCAATCTTGGTGTGTCGACAGTGAGGGCAATGGCCTTGAAACCTGCCTTTTCAGCTCTCCTGACAAGCTGAGCCACAACATTTCTGTCCTTGTAGACCTGAACAGAATAAGTCAAGAATCAAATAAATTTCCTATTTTTCGATTCAAAAATTTGTAGCATGACTGAAACTGCAGACTCACATAAAGCTGGAAGAATCGAATGCCGGGTCCTGTGGAAGCTACTTCTTCGACGCTGGAAGTGGCCCATGATGACAGTGTCTGAGAAACAGTTTGTGAGTGAGAAACATATTTGATGTCTACACTAACTAAGTATGCATTAATATCTCATCAGAATATTATCTGTGAGCAAACTGTTCGAAATATCCTCGTGTTGCATCATACTATGGCCTACTCACACATACTAGTTTACTTCATCGACTTGCAGCAATCAGAGATAAAGGTAATCATAGCCTTCTTAAGAAAATATGGATTAGTCCCTCCTCCACCCTTCTGAAAATGAGGAAAAAGGACTATTCCATAACTCGGAAATTCGCTAAACTCTCAGCTACATAATTGAGCTCTTGATCGTATCATCTAAGAGTTTAGACACTAGTTGGAGCATCTATATGTTTTACACTACTACGGTGCGATTTATGTTATATTTTTCTCAACTCGATGTTATTACTAGTTTATGAATTGTAACAATGATCTTTAAAGATTCTAACTGAACGCGAAGCTTTAGAGGGAGAGAAACCAAACCATGATAGTTCCAGCTGCTGATGCAGCTCTAGCTGTGGCATACTCTCCTGCAGAATCGATAATCTACTTTATCAGCACATTCAATAATGAGTTTAGATTAGAAGAAAGACAATATATTAAGCTGTGTTTGTTGTGTAGGCATGCTAAATCTAACAAGTCTTGAGGACAAAATAGGCTGCAAGTGAACTCATTAGAAGCAAAAGACTTCCTTTTACTACGTATTGAAAGCCTTCTAATAATCTTGCAGACGGCTTCAAAACATTCGTGTTTCTATAGCAAATAGTTTCTAGTCATCACGAGCACTTGAAACAATAGTAATAGCCATGTCTTACCATCAGGGTGAGCCATTTTCTGAAAAGCAGTGGGGGCAATCATGATAGGCATAGAAATCTTGAAGCCCAACACAGTGGTAGCCATGTCGATCTTGCTCACATCGATCAGAATCCGGGGCCTAAACCTGCAATCATTTCGAATATCTCGTTAAGATTTTTCATTATTACAAGAAAGGAATCCCCTACTACTCTTCCAACACCATCAATATCTTGCTCTTGCTCTTGGCAAATCCATAGCAACTTACAGAATTCTTGAAAATGCATTTCTGTTCTCAGCCAGAGTCCATTGGTCCTCTGCACCAGAAGCATAGTAGTCGTACGCCATTTTTGGCAATTTCTCCTTGGCAATAGCCTGGTACTCGCTAACATTTGTTACCACCTCACCCATCTCTGCAGTTGGAATTTCACAAATCCCCTCCGGTGATCTTCATTGATACAGGAAATTATAAAAGAAACAAGTCAGATCATCTATTCATCATCACCTTTCATGGTTAACACTCAGCATGATCAACAAGACTTGAGCATAACCAAAAAAAAAAAAAAAAAAAAAGCAGAAATAACTAATTTCCTAAGGAAGTCCAGTCAAGATAAGGAAGTGATGAAATTATGACTTACAATCGTAAGAATGAGGGAAAAGGAGTTTTCCTAAGATATTAAATGATCTAATAAAAGCATTAATGATTCTTTATTTGAGTAGGCTAAATTCGAATAAGCCCATCATAAGAAGAATAGAGATAAACAAATCATCACTAAACTAACTAACAAGGTTTTCAAAATCAAAACTCTGCGATTCAAACAAACACCAATCGACAAGAACTAGAGAGAGAGAGAGAGAGAGAGAGAAGCAGACCTGAAGGCTCAAGAAAAATGAGCAGAGTGCATGCGAAGAAAGAGCAGTGGAGGGGGGGGTACTAGTACTAGTAATCTAGTATAGTAGATAAACTTGAAACTCAGTGAGCCAAGAAAAATAGTGAGAAAAAATTGGAGAAAAAAACAAGAAAATGAGGGGAAAAGGGAGGAAGAAGACAAAAAAAGTGGTGGTCATGAAGGGAATGGCACAAAAGAGAGGATTGGGATTTGGAGGTTAGAATTCAAAACCACATCCGATCAGAGGGGCAAATGGGTTGCTCTCTGCCACATCCTTCTTGTGTGTTTCTCAGTCTTTTCTTCATTATCCTCCCCTCTGAGGGCTATAATTTTCAAATATTTACATCATATATATGTAATCTATGTAATAACTAGTAGTATTTCTTTATTTTCTTCTTGATAAGAAGTAGTGTGATTGAGCACTGTCGTGATCTCAATTTTCCACAGCTTTGTCTCTATCCTTGTTCTCGAAGAGAAGAGAAGGGCCATGTCCCTTGTTTCATAAAACTTCACCGTTTGAAACGAAGATAATCACTAAAATAATGTAAAATGTAGTAATTGTTTTACAAAAAATATAATTATTGGACTTTAAATCTTGATAATTATGGCCTTCCCCCGCCAAAAAGCCAACCGTCCTTTCATCATTTGAGTCGATAGTTCATGTAACGGGCTGATAATTATACGTATAAAATGAAAATTAGGCCTAGAATTAGAGAATTATGAGATGGATTAGTTGATAGTGGTGACAAGAAATAAAAAAGAAATGTATGAAGATAAGTTTAAAAAAAGAAAAAAAAGAAAAAAAAAAAAAGAAGAGTGAAGTCCTAGGGCATGACAATACACGTGAACAGCATCTCTTTTCACCAAATTAAAATAAAATATGCAGCAGGCAGAATTGATTCCAAGTTGGAGCAGCACTAGCAGCAGGTTAAATATGCAATTGGTTGTTAGGCAGTTACCTGCTATTACTCACAGGCTGAATTAAGGGAACGCTTACCTAGAATTATTTATTTATTATTATTACTATTATAATAATAATAATAATAATAATTATTATTATTATTATTGAATTAAAAGAAAAGTAGAAATTTCTAGTATACCCACACTCTTATCATACTGTGAGGTGTACATACCCACAAAATGATCTCAAAACAATCAACAATGATAATTAGGTCTCACCTGTTTACAAAAAAACCACATGGAGGGGTTGTAGTTGTATGAACTGCATATGAAGATGGTAGCACTGGTGTTTTACACTAACAACAAAATAATACTGAAAATTAGAGCCAATTTACCAGAAAAAGTTATTTCAGAATGTAAATGCAGAGGCTAAAATATAAATTACAGAGCTGAATATATTAGGGAAGTACACATAGAAGGATGACATGAGGTAAAGTTTCTTTAAGCTTGTTTTATCCTTTCTGCACAAAAAAAGAATTGTGTACATCTCAACTTTACATGTGGTCAGATTTCAGTATTACAAGAAAGAAAAAAGAAAAAATGATTTGAGACCATTACAAGAAATAAATGATACAATTCTCACTGTATAAGACCTCAGTTTTTAACTAGCCATATGCTCCTCTTCCAAGATCAGACACTCTGTTGCATGTAAATGTATCCTAGCAAGGCACATTATCCAAAATTGAAGGACAAAGCCGTGCTTAAAAACCGGAGTTCTTTTTAAGACTACGCTTCCTTGTTTCACCTATCTGTGGTTGATGTTGAAACTAGTGGGACTGATTCGGCAGGCTTGTCTGGAACAACTCGAGAAGCTTCCTTTTTCAGCTTGTGGTTATTGTATGCTGCTACCCCAGCAATTGCTGCAGCAAGACAGAGTTTTCATTTAATTATGATGCAGCAGTCAAAATTGAAATGAAAATCAATAGTTTACACATGTTCGTGAGCGTGCAGAATGTGAGTGTTGAATAACATGACTTCACTTGTATGAAAGACAACTTATTGATTGCTAAATGTTTCAGCCAAAAGTAAGTTGCAGGAAAATATTCATACTCACCAACAGCATAACCAAAAAGATTGATAGGTGTCAGTGTCGTATCTGCAAAAATGAGCGCTGACAGTAGAACTACAACCCAGTCCTTTACAACACCAGCCACACGAATGGTCAAAGCACTTGTATGTGAGATGACGAGGAAAACTGATATATTGAGAGCAAAGGTACAAAGGGAATTCAGTGCGAGAATAAGAGGTTCTTTGAAGCCCCATGTCCCATGGGCATCCATCTTAGGCAGCTCCAGGAAGATCCATGGGATTAATAGGCAAACAGCACTGCATAATCAACCATATTACGTTCAAAAAAGTTCCTTTCAGAATCGGAAAGATGCAAAAAGAAAATACCAACATTATTGTAGTAATAGAACGCTTACCTGCAGGGGCTAACATAGTACATCATCGAAATAGGATTTAATTTCAATCCTTTCCGTTTCACAAAAATCTCCATGAATATCAGCCTGAGGGCTTCTCCAACCACACCTCCCATTTGGTAAACAACACCAATCCAACTGATACTTATTTCTCCATAAGATGCTACAAGAACCCCAAAACTGATAACTGACATTATCAGAAGCATCCTGAAATTCATCACTTCAAGTCCAGCTAATACTCCTAGAATGAAAACAGCAACTGGCACTGTAGTTGTAACCAAGAGTGTTAGTTGGTAACACTATTATTATATCAGATAAAAGCTGACAATACAACTATTACACCAATATAAAGAACATTGTCTTACTTACTGATTGCTTTTAACATTTGAGCAAATGCAACGGATATGTAGAGGTAAGCAGTGTTCCCAAGCCAAAGTGTCATAGCAAACATCGCACCAATTGGGACAACGGACCATAGGTATCTGTTCATGCAGAACATTATTTTAAGAAATCAATCGCAACATATTATAGTATAACATGGGACTTCGAGATTAATGCAAAATGGTAAATTTCTGAATATCAAATAAAAGATCCATCACACAAAATCCCCTTCATTTCTTTTCCTTGTGGTCAAAATCCCTGAATATAATGGGCTAATGGCGATAAAATCTAAATGAGAAGTTATACATCAATTTCGCTATAATCTATGATATTATGAACTTGAAAGCAGGTTTCTTGAAATTTTCAACCAGCAAAAATATAGCTCTCAAAAACTATTAAGTGATTTGATTTTAGTTTAATTAGTTATTAGTTCAAAAGCACGTATATAAAAAAAGGTCCCACTGGAGTACGAGTACAACAGTAGAAAATATGAATTTGCCAAGTTCCACCAATTCACAGTTAATAAAAACCCTGAGCTATCAGTCACATAATATATGCTAATATCTAATTTTATTTGCCTGAAAATATAAAGATAGTTCATGCATCTTTGAATACTTTAAAATCGAGTATATTTCCTAATTCATCGCTGGATCAATTATCAAAAGCGGTAACTTAAATAAATTCAAAAGGAGATTTGAATAAATGAAATAAACTTCAGACATGGTGTGCATAAACAATGTTCGAGATCAAAAGCAAGCCACAATGTAGAAACTTGTTTCAAATTTTACGAAAAGCAATATCAATAAGACAAAATTATAGGTTTCTTTATTTCTCAAATTACTTATTCTGTGATTCTGTCATACCAATGTATTTCTGTTAACAATCATAAATTTCTTTCATGTCTTGGTATTTTTGTATGCTCTTTTGGAACATACACAAAAATACAAAAGAGGTCCGATGCATTCTTCAATAAAAGGAGAAAAAAAATAAAATCAAAAGTAGTACATCCATTAAAACTAAGAACACTCACATATCCAAAGTCATTCCTTCCTCAACTTTGATGATCTGCATAATAAGCAATGAATGTTAATACTATATAGCCTGAATTATCCAAATCAAGAAACTTCAGTTATGAATCATTACCTTGAGAACTTTGGTGACCACAAAGCATAGAACAGATGAGAATATCATGTGAAGCAGCGTTAATCCAAGAGGATAAGGGAAGTTCATTTCCTTTGATGATAAAACCCACTGCATCCAGAAAAAAGTTTGATCAACTAGGTTAGACATACATCAAAACTCATTTCTCCTTCTCAGTCCAAATTACATAAAGCCCAGAAAAAGTAACTTTGCCGGGTATAGCACAACATTCATAACTAATTGTGGGAAAAGGTCGGATATGCGTGTTCACCCAGGAACTGCGACAGTGGCATCCTTCTATATAAATCATGTAAGTATACTACTTATCTGATTTGATTTTAGTGGCAATGCAATAGTAGAAATTGAAAAATAAGAAAGACTGAAAGAAAAAAAAAATGTAGCAATGAACCACAACTCAGGAATTCCATGAGTCCTGACATTATTTCTTGATGATAGTTAGACCATCAAATACCATTGCTATCTGCTCTTTGTATTTCAAAATAGGCAGACCACTTGCTCTACTTTACTTGATATTGATTGGTGCAAGTACTTACGTCACCTATGAAAGGTGACATTTATATCAAGAAGCTTGTAATGTCTTTCGCACTTCAGCTGGATCTTGGATCATACCAAAACCAATCTTACGTGGGAGCTAGAAACTCGACATTAAGAAATACAATTATGTACTATCAATTTTCTGCTATGATGCCAAGCAGTAGTTTGATTTCAGCACCAGAACTCAGTAACATGTATTTAGATTTGTGATATTAAAATAAGAGTTTTGTTTCAGCATTGCCCCTAATTTTTTTTTTTTTTTTTCTTTTGAACATGGTTCCAGCATTGACTTACTTCACCATAGTTCATCCAGGTACGGATAATAGCAAATTACTTGATCACAATAAAGAAATTAAAAATTGCAGCAAAAACTTAGCACCTAGAATCCATTTTATTTTATAACTTCACTTAGCACATTCAACAGATCTAAAGCCTTAACAGATCAACCACACTATCCCACCACTTGCTCGACAAAAGGCTTGAATGGCAAATTATGGCGATAAAATCCACTCACTCAAACGCAAGCACTAACGAAAGAAATCTGAGAGAAATGGAGATGATAATGGGGGAACCTTATTAAAGAATATCTGGCCGCTGGAGAGGGCGATGTAGATGAGAATATATGCATACGTTTTGAACTCTTCCTTCATCCATTTCGTATACCGATCCGCCATTGTCGCCAAGAGAGAGAAAGCTACTGATTCAATTTCATGGGAATTGCAGAAGGAGAAGCAAAGTGCGAAAAATCGGCGAGGAGTGAGATTGGGGATTGTATTTGTGCCTTTACTTGGAGTGCAAAAGTTTATTTTTTTTTGGGGGGAAGTTAACGGCGTCTAAGTGGACGGTGATTGACGACGACCGAGGAAATGAAATGAACAACCAGGTGAAACGACGACGTTAACTGCCTCTTGTGGCATCTTATGCCACGCTGGGCATACAACTCGGATAGCCGTGTCGTTGGCGGCATATGCCATGTCGGATCATATGCTGATTTGGGTCTTATATGTTCAGCTTGTGCTGCCATGTAACGTGACAGCTGGATATGGTGATGAGTCAGCAACTTTGTCGGCATGTCGCAGCTTGCACAGTAGTCCCTCATTTTGTTAAAATTGTCACGTGGCTTGTTGAGTATGAA
The DNA here is from genome assembly GCA_001642375.2 of Mentha longifolia. Lineage (NCBI taxonomy): Eukaryota > Viridiplantae > Streptophyta > Magnoliopsida > Lamiales > Lamiaceae > Mentha > Mentha longifolia. Next base: position 23,815,250 of record CM038110.1, on the reverse strand, counting down.
CAACATTAATTAATTGGGTGCATCGTGCCTAATCCTTTACAACTCTCTAATCCGTCAACGTATATTTGACAATTTTACTTTTATTATTACTCCCTTACTCCATAATCTATAGACTAAAATATTCGAGCACGAAGTTTAACTTGTTTTGTTAATATGTTAATCAACTAAAGTGTTAACATAGAATACTTATGGGTCCATCAAATATTTTTGTGTGTATTAGAGTATTAAAATGTTAAAGTGTATCGTAAGGTCTACTGCAAAAAAAAAAAAAAAAGTCTATAAATGATGGTCATCCCGATATAAGTATAAGATTAATAGATCATGAACGGAAAGAATATTATTATATAAGCTGGATACGTTATTTCTTTTCTACATGAAGTTGGAACTTGGAATTTTTGTGTGTATTTGTTTATACTCCGTATTTGACTTTGATTTTGATTTTTACACTTATGTTTTGTTAACGGCGAAAAAACAAATAAGATTACATGACAATTAGTCGAGAAATAATTTATAGTATGGGCAAAAGACAAATCACGATACATTGAATTATTTACGAAAGATAGTATGTTGTGGTTGTATCGCAACTAGTGGGCTTATTAAATACTTCTTGGGCCAGCGCCGGATCCTATACGTCCATGCATGTTTTTTTTTCTCTCTCTCTCTCTCTCCATGACTATCATCTTGAACTTTCCTGCTGATCGATTAGCTATAAATTAACTGCTCCAATCCTTGTACATATCATCGATCAATCATTTCTTTTCCTTTGAGCCACAAATTAAATTGCGCAGAGTAGAGTAGGTATGGCGGAAGAAGTAACTCTCCTGGAGTGGTGGTACAGCCCTTTCGCGATGAGAGTGATGAGAGCCCTGAGAGAGAAGGGGTGGAGTTCGAATCCATAGAAGAGGACCCCACTCTCACCAACAAGAGCCCACTCCTCGTCAAAACGAACCCCGTTCATAAGCAGATACCTGTTCTCATCCACAACGGCAAACCCATTCCCGAGTCCACCATCATCGTCCAATACATCGATGAAGTCCGGACCCACACATCCCCTCTCCTCCCTTCCCATCCCTACCTACCACCGAGCCCAGGCTCGATTATGGGCCGGCTACATCGACAAAAAGGTAATACACTAATACTATTATGTTTTCCAACATTTTTTTTTATTATTTGTTTGTTGTTGTCTATTAATATTAATACAAGACCAAGAGGGATTACATAAATATAAATATATTTATGCAATCCGAAAATATATTCAGATTATTGAAGTAGTTTCGAAATAATCTGAATATATTGAGATGCATGCAGATATACAACACGGGAAGACTAGTGTGGGGGGCAACAGGTGAAGTGCAAGAGGCGGCAAAGAAGGAACTGATCCAGTGCTTCAAACTGATGGAGGAGGAGCTGGGCGAGAAGCTTTACTTCGGAGGAGAAACGTTGGGGCTGGTTGACGTGAGCCTCATACCTTTTTACAGCTGGTTCTACACGCTGGAAACGTGCGCCGGCATGAGCATGGTTGAAGAATGTGGGAAGCTGGTATCGTGGGGGAAGAGGTGCATGGAGAGGGAGAGCGTGTCCCGCACGCTCCCCGACCAGTACAAGATGTATACCTACCTTATGGACCTCAAGAAGAAGTTGCTGCTGCCTCACAACTAACTTTAAACTGCCTTCATTTCCATGTTTCATGTTGGAAAAAGAGGTACATTAACTTGCTGGGCGTACAAATGATTACAACGTAAAGAAGATTACAAGCAAACAAAACTATTAATTAGAAAGCCGAGTCGAGGAAAGCCATCTTTCCGCAAGATGAGATACGCCCCGGTAGTGCTCTCAGTTTTGGCGTATCATCCCTAAAGATAAAACGGCTTCGTCTCGAAGGTAGCAGCACCGCAAAACCTTGGAGCTCCGGCGAACAGGATAGAGGCGAAAAACTGAGCTCAAAAATGAACAAGGGAGAGAGGTATGCAGCAAGATGCGTTTTTTATGTCTGTCTCCCTCGAATACAGCCATGTCTCTCTATATATAGGCGACTCACCATGGGAGGATTAACAACCCACTACTCGGCATTAATGGGCCACTACGCCAGTACTTGGCCGTTGAAGGAAGTGGAGTGTTGGGAACCCTTTGAAACTGAGTTTTGATAATGCTATTAGAAACCACACTTAGATATAGGTTTTAAGTGGAACAGGCTGGTCTCCATGTTTGGATCAGTCAAGCTTAACTCGGACAGGTTGCTCATGTAAAGGTCAAGGTTGGTAGTGCAACCTTGTACCTAATCTACTCAATCTGTCATACTGTTCCATTAGGTAATTTGCCTATGTAACCTGCTCCTACCATACCGAAGATTTCACACGAAGGTTACAGAAGACCGAAGACAGTTCGAGGTATAGGATGGTCGACCTGTGAAGACCAACCTGAGCTGTGGTTGAGAAACCTGTTCTCACCCAACGATAAGAATTGTGTCAGTGTACGGTACTGCAAATCCTGACACACTTCCAACGGCTCTATTTCAAATGCTTCATTATAAATACCTCAACTCATTCCAGAAAGAATCAAGGGGAAACTCAAAATACAAGCTGAAACTCTGCAGAAATCTCAAGCTGAAATTCATTCAATCAACACTCGAAATTACTAGAGCTTTCCCAAGTGTTGATCTTTGTAGATTTCTGATCTCTCTGGAAACTGTCTTACTAGAACACATCACACACACTCTCACTACCATCACAGTTGATATTTAGTGTAGTTGATTGAGTTGTGTATTCCTAACGACGATAGCTATTCACAGCTTTCTAGTTTGGATATTAGCGCTAGTTGTTTAGCCTTGGTAAGATTGTATGATAGATTGTATGTTAAGTAAGAAGAGACACGACTCAAGAATCGTGTTAGATTCAGTCTAAAGAAAGACTTGAATTTGGATTGGACCTCCACCAGTGTTAAAAGGAGTGAATATCTCTAGTTAAGGGATTACAAATTCGACGGGATCTGGCGTGGACGTAGGAGCTGTTTACTCCGAACCACGATAAAAACTCCTCGTGTTTCTCTCTCTTGTTGCTTAATCTTTATTTACACAGTTTGCATGTTCACAACCTGCACTACAGTAACCTGTCTTGCATGAGCAGTTATCTGAACTGAAATCTTTTGAAAACTGTGTTGAAAATGGTTAGCCAACCTTTCCACCAAACTTCCGCACGCAGGTTAGTTTTGCAAGCTCAACAGTTTACTGATTGAGCTGGAAAAACTAAACTGCTATGATAAACTGAAGTGACGACTCAGTATGATCAAATTGTTTTGAAAAATCAAAACTGTTGGCTAATTGGTGTATTCTCCCCCCCATACACCAATGACTACTTATCGGGGCCTACAAGTGGTATTAGAGCGGTGGTTCTTTTGACCACTGCTTCTGCATACTAGAAGCTTTTTGTGTTTTCGTGTCAAATTGAACTAGATCTCTAGAATTGTGTTTGTGCATACATACATAAACTGTCACTATGGAAGCTTTCACTTCTCCGCGTTTGCGAAGATTTCTCTGTGCAGGGATATGAAGCCTGGAGCTTTCGAATAAAGATGTGCCTCCAAGCTCATCATGTGCTGATGTGGGATGTCATCGAGAATGGTCCAACACCAATCTACGATCCCTACGATACTAATGTTTCTGGAGAAAAAGTTTCCGAAGCAACGTATGTGCCAAAGATCAAAGATCCCAGAAAATATACAACTGAAGAAAGAAAAGAAGCTGGACTTGACAGCTTCGCAAAAGGGTTGATCTGTAGCACAGTTAAGGGAGTCCACCTGGCCAAGATAAGAAATCTTGGAACTGCAAAAGAAATGTGGGACACCTTAAAAGCCATAAGCCTTGGATCAACAGAAATGCTGGAAAACAAGCTGTCAGTGGCATGCAGTAAATTTGAAGAATTCAAAATGCAGCCAATGGAGACCATTGATCAGCTTAAGAATAGATTCATAATGATCACTTTGGAGATCGCAGCTCTCAAGAAAGATAAATACACATAGCGTGAACTCAACCTCAAAGTTATCCAATCTCTTCCGGCAAGCTGGCATGTGTACAGTGCCATGCACCGTGGCAGGTCGGACATCAGCAACCTGTCAACCGAGCAACTGTTTGATCTACTCATCGGGAATGAGTTTGAAATGATCAGACTTCACGGGTCCGAACAAGTGTCTTCAAGTAAGAAGACCGAGCCCGAAAAGAAGGAAAATGATGTTGCATTCAAAGTTGCATCAATTATAGAAGAAAAAGCAATCCCAAAGGATTTATGCTCCAAAATGGAGAAATTGTTGAAAGATTATGCACTCATGGCTAGGAGAAATGAAAAGCTTGAAAAACGTTTCAACAAATTCCGTAAATATCACAAGGATTTCAAGAGAAATCAAATCACCTCTTCTTCCAACAAGAAAGGTGAAGGTATATCAAAACCCTCTAAATTCAATTCTTCTAACACTCCCATGGGTGGCTGTTTTGAATGTGGCAGATCAGATCACTATAAGTCAGACTGCCCAGACTTATCAAAGGCTGAACGCGAAGAGCTCCGCGCAAAAAGAGATCAAAGCTTAAGGAGCAGCGCAACGCCATGATCGCAGCTGAGGAAAAGGCCAAAGCAATTGCCACATTATCAGACTCAACCTCCTCCGACGAAGATGATGATGAATTGGATGAGGAGGAATGTCACTTAGCTGACGAGGAACTTGAATATGAGGAATGCTACATGGGAAAAGATCTCGATCTTGCTTAATACAAGGTTGATACTGAAACCTCATTTTCATATTCAACTAACTCCGAACATGCAGGTATTGAAATACCTGAAATGCCAACGTATGAAGAGTTTCAACAACAGCTTGATGACTACAAGAAGCTCTCGGAAATATTTAAACAAGTAGTCAAAGAAGGATCCAAGCTGGAGGATGAAAATATGAAACTCAAAGCTGCCATGAATGAAGACTTCACTCTCTATGATGAAGCAAAAGAAAAGGAGATAGAGACCCTAAAAGTCCAAATGGGTCAATCAGCTTTAAGGGAAGAAAACCTTAAAGAAATGCTCACTGAAAAGGATAGTGAGATCAACAACTTAAATGGCAAACTGGTAAATCTCTCAAAGGAGCATGAGAAGCTATTGCAGAAAGAGCTCAAGCTTCAACAAGTCCTGATGAAAATGAACAAAAATGGTGAAAAGCTTGAAGCCCTGCAAGCTGCCCAGAGACCTGCTCAGATAAAGTTTGGCATTGGATTCCATGGTCAAACCAGCGGAGCCAAAGAAAAGGAGAAGGTCTTGTTCGAGAAAGAAAAAGGATTGGCTGAAAGCAAAGCTCATCACACTCTACCAGATAAGCAGCTCAAACTGAAAAATCCAGCCCGGCAATCACAAGCAATCCTGGTGAAAGAGCATGGAAAGCCTGCTATCAAGAAACAGCAGCCAAGGCCGTCAGTTGAACAGCAAAAGGTTGAGCGACCTAGGAAACTGTATGGTCAAACAGCTTATCAAAAGGGAAGCCAACCTGCTCTAAGAATGGTGCAAACTGCTAGCAAAAGAAATGCAGTCTCTCAACCAAGAAACATTCAAACTGCTTAACCACAACCAAACATTTACCATGAGCAGTGGCCAAATCAACAAACACTTGACAATGAAGGTTATTGGTGCGACCATCATTGGTACCAATATCCTGAGCTGTCAAGTAGGCATTATCAATTTCCACATGGAAGTGGATTTGGAAATGATCGCTGCAGATGTGGATATATGGAGCAGTACTATCAAAATGATCATTATCAACCTGCTCATTACCAACAGCAGTCTGCATACTCTAATGAAACCTTCTACTCAACAAATAAGCAACGGACCAAGCCACGAGTCAACAGAAGGAGTTTCCAAAAGAAAAAGCTTGGAAACCAAGCTGCTAAAACTCAACCTGCTAACAAAGCACCCAAATTCATATGGGTTGCTAAAACTGTCTAATTGCAGGATGGGAAAACTCAAAGGAGAAAGCGATCAGCTCGCGGCGCGGTCTGGATCATTGACAGTGGATGCACAAAACACATGACCTGCGACAAAAGCATGCTTACAAACTTTATTGAATGTGACGGACCTCTAGTCACTTTTGGAGGAGACTCTAAAGGGAAAATAAGAGGTTACGGTAATCTAGTTGTTGGTAAAACAACAATATCTAACGTCACATATGTTGATGGTTTAAATCATAATCTCTTTTCAGTAAGTCAGTTCTGCTCTACTGGAAAAAGAGTAGAATTTTCTGCTAACAAATGTGCTATAAAGAACAAGGAAGGAGAAGAAATTCTTCTTACTGGTATTTTGCAGGATAACTTGTACATAGTACAATGGTCAGATGAGAAAGAAACCTGTCTGGTCACCAAATCTGCACCTGAAGTTAGCTGGCTATGGCATAAGAGACTTTGTCACTTAAACTTCAAAGCCATCAACAAGCTTGCTCGCAAGAAGCTTGCAGATGACCTTCCAGATCAAGTCTACTACAAAGATCATGTTTGTGAAGCCTGTCAAACTGGAAAGCAGACCAAATTGTCATTTCCAAGCATTGCAGCTCACAACACAAGTAGAATCTTGGAATTACTCCACCTGGATTTATTTGGTCCAGTAACTCCTAGAAGCATTAATGGTAAAAAGTATACTTTCGTTATTGTTGATGATTACTCACGATATACTTGGGTTATTTTCTTACATAAAAAGAAGGAGACACTAGTAGAGCTACCTGCGCTGCTCACCAAACTGTCAAACATGAAAAACAAAAGTGTGATCTCAATTAGATCCGATCGTGGAACATAATTTCTTAATCATATGATTGAGTCCTACTGTACTAGAAATGGAATTACACATCAAACTTCAGCAGCTCGCACACCTCAACAGAATGGTGTTGTTGAACGACGCAACAGGTCTCTAAAGGAAGCAGCTCGCACAATGCTGAATGAAACCAATCTTCCCAAGAAGTTCTGGGCGGAAGCAATCAACACAGCTTGCTACACTCAGAACAGATCAGTCATTCATAAACGACATGGAAAAACTCCATACGAGCTGTGGAAAGATAAGAAACCTCAATTCAAATATCTTAAATCTTTTGGTTGTGTGTGTTACATTCATAATAATGGGAAATCACAGTTAAAAACATTTGATAGCAAAACAGATCCAAGAATATTTGTAGGATATTCAGAGATCATCACAGCCTTCAAAGTTTTTAACAAGAAGACTCAGATTGTGAAAGTAACACCACATGTTATTTTTGATGAATCTATCTGTGAGTACAGAGAGACTCAACCTGAAGAAAGTACAGGTGCGAATCAAGATCAAGCAGGCTTCAACACGCAGTTTCGAGATGAAATACTTATATGGAGTCCAACCGACCTGGAAGAAGAAGAAAGTCAGCCTGTACAAAATTCCAATCCACAAAATCCACCTATTCAGCAAGGGGGAACAAACCAAGGGGGAACCGAAGCTCCTCCAACCAGCTCCTCTTCAACTGATTTAGAAACTTCAAAAGAACCTGCAGTCAATGCAGAACTGTCAGTGGATCAGCCTGCTGAACAATTTGAACAGCTTGACCCCTTCACTCCTCAACCTCCACCTGAGTTTGAAGATCCCTCACCAGACCCTGAACCTATTCTTACAGAAGAAGAAATCTCTCGTCGAAGGAGATGGGTCGATGCTCATCCTGGAGATCTCATTGTCGGGAACCCAAATGCGGGTGTGAAGACAAGAAGACAGATTGGTGAAAGCTGTCTACTAAGCTGTTATCTTTCCTACTCTGAACCCAAAACCGTTGAGGAAGCTTTTAACGACCATGACTGGGTTACAGCCATGCAAGAGAACTCAATGAATTTAAAAGAAACGAAGTATGGTCACTAGTTAATCGTCCTACACATCAAGGAGTGATTGATGTAAAATGGGTGTTTAGGAATAAGAAAGACGAAAATACTGAAGTAATCAGAAACAAGGCAAGATTAGTTGCCAAAGGTTACTGCCAACAAGATGGGATAGACTATGATGAGACCTACGCACCAGTGGCAAGACTAGAAGCAATTAGGTTGTTTCTAGCATATGCAGCTCATCAGATGTTCAAAGTCTACCAAATGGACGTGAAGAGTGCTTTCCTCAATGGAATCCTTGGAGAAGAAGTTTACGTTGAACAACCACCAGGTTTCGAGGAAGCAGGTCCAGAAAAAGTTTACAAACTGCACAAAGCAGTATATGGGTTGAAACAAGCTCCCAGAGCTTGGTATGAAACGTTGTCTACATTCCTACTGCATTCTGGCTTTAAAAGAGGATCGGTCGACATAACTTTATTTACTTTTAAGTACAAGGATGATATTCTTCTTGTGCAAATTTATGTTGATGACATTATCTTTGGATCTAGGTCAAAGTTTCTATGTGACAGGTTCGGAGAACTCATGAAGTATGAGTACAAAATGTCCATGATGGGAGAGATGAACTTCTTCCTCGGCCTGCAGGTCAAGCAATCTGCGGATAGTATCTTCATTTGTCAATCCAAATATGCTAACGAGCTGGCAACCAAATTCGGTGTCCAAGATAGCAGACCATTGAAGATTCCAATGATTGCAAATGGAAATATGAATCCAGATTCTGAAGGGAAACCTGCCAGCATAACTTTATACAGGGGAATTATTGGTTCTTTACTTTATCTTACTGCAAGTCGACCTGATATTTCTTTTGCAGTTGGAATATGTGCTCGATATCAAGCTAATCCAAAGAAATCTCATCTAGAAGCAGCCAAGAAAATTCTTAGATATGTCAAGGGAACTACAAACTTCGGTTTATGGTACCCTTGTGATGATAATTTTGAACTAACTGGCTATGCAGATGCAGATTATGGAGGATGCAAACTAGATAGAAAGTCCACATCAGGGACTTGTCAGTTTCTTGGAAGCAAGTTGATTTTCTGGTTTTCAAAGAAGCAAACTTCAGTTGCTACTTCAACAACAGAAGCTGAGTATATGGCGACAGGAAGCTGTTGTGCACCGATTCTTTGGTTGAAACAACAACTCAAAGATTATGGAGTCACAGTTTGAAAAGTTCTTATCTTTTGTGACAACACAAGCGCTATAACACTCACCGTGAATCCTATCTACCACACCAGATGCAAGCATATTGATATAAGGCATCACTTCATAAGAGATCATGTGGAAAAACAAGATATAACAGTTGAGAAAATCCATACTGACATCCAAAGAGCTGATATTCTAATGAAACCTCTCATGGAAGAGAGATTCAAAATGCTGTGTGGAAAGCTTGGAATGCTCAGAATGGATACACAGCCTAAGTCAGAAAATAAAAGCAGTTCTCTAGAGCAGGTAAGCCAAGAGCAGACTGACTTGGAAACTGCATGTTAACAAAAGCAGTTCGCTAGAGCAGGCCAGCCAAGAGAATATTGACTTAGAAACTGCAGCTCAAAAGAAGCAGTTCGGTGACATGCAGCTTGAGGCCACAAACTGCGTTGAAAGTTAAAATTACTGGCCAACCTTTAAGGGGGAACTGGAGATGTCGTATCAATCTCCATTTAATTCTTAGCAGAATTTATTATTTCCACTCCTTACTTATCCTTTCAAAAATCTTTTTCAAATCTTTTTACTGTTGAGTGTTTGAAAAGTTTTTCACGAAAATCAAGGGATTTATGTCAATCTAAGAAAGAAAAAGAAGAGAGAAGAAGCGTGAAACTCACCTTCTCTGAATCACCTTTTTCACGCGCCTCCCTCGCCGTTGAAATTTATTAATAAAATCTTAACCGTTGGAGAAGACTCTATAAATAGAGAGAAATTCTTGAAATCCTTACGCGTTTCTTGAAATTCTTTGAAATCAGTTTCAAAATTTATTTACTTTCTCAAAAATTATTCCTCACTTTCTCTGCAAAAATGTCTACAGATTCACTAAGTGCTTAAGTAAAGAAAGCAACCCCTCTTATCTTCTTTGAGAAAGTTGCTGTGCTAGACAAGTATGGATACAGAGGCCTGGATCCGATGATTGAAGCTATCACCCAATGTGATGGTTTCTTCAATATCATCACTCAACATCCGCGAGTGACGCTACCGATGAATGTTGCTTATTTGCTGTGTTCTTTGGAATCGATGGCCGGAGATCCCGCAACGGCAACTTTTCTAGTCAACGATGAAGAAGAACGGCTTCATCTTCTGCCACTCGTCCTTCAGACCTACATATTGACGGATACAGGGGCAATCACAACAATTGAAGATGTACCCATGGACGCTGTCAACAACGTGTATCAGCAAGCTCTGTTCGAGCCCAAGAAGGTTTACGATCAGAAAACCTTCAACCGCCACGACTTGAAGTCTGAGTACAGATTCCTCTTCGAGTTTGTCCACAACGTGTTCTTTTCGTATCTAGGCTCGAATGGAGTTGTCACTCTGTTGAAATTCAAACTGCTGACTGCTGTGGTGAAACAATTAGATGTTAACTGGGCCAGAGTGCTAGTTAACCTGTTCATCAAAGAGGCCGCGGAGCGACCTGCCAGGATCAAGGTCAACATGCAACTTCGTCATGGCACCAAGCTCTCCATCATTCTGCAGAGAACACTTACAAATCGTATATGGCCTGTCTGCACCGGATTTCCTGAGGACAAGCTGGTTCCTCACACCTGCAACCAGTTGATCATGATACTTGACATTCTGCCACACAAGATCAACAAAGCAAAAGGTGCAGCCAAGCATTTGCTCACAGAGATGCGTGATTCAAAGGAACATGAAGATAAAAGTGAAGATGATAGTGAGAATGAAGAAGAAGACAGTGACGATGCTGAGAAAGTCAGAAAAGGGAAAAGGAAGATGACGGATTTGCCGTCTGCGCCCTCACAAAAGCGCACCACTCGATCTGCAGCAGCGACCTTCGTGGAGGCAGACTCCAAACCTGCTAGTCCAACGTAGCCTGCCTCTCCACAGGTTGATGTGGAACCTGCTGGCGACAAGTCCACTCCAGGCTCCCCGTCCAAAGCTCAGGACCAAGCTCCAGACTCCGCAGTTCTTGGCTCCTTGTCCGTAGCTCCTCCATTCAATAGCTCAACTGCAGTTGACAAGATGTTATCCTTCTTCAACGCAGAATTCCTTAAAATGTCTCGTAAGGTTAACATGTTGGAACTGGAAAACAAGATGTATGTTGATGAAAAGGTTGCAGCTTTACAAGCTGAGAATGCCAAGCTGTGGGAGTTCATCAAAGCTCACATTGGTGAAAAGAAGGATGCACATGGGCAGTTCGTGATGGACAAAGGACAGTCCAGCTAGGTGGAAACTGCAAGATCAGAAACTGTGGACAAGTCACAGTTTGCATAGGGAAGTGTCATGGACGACCTGTATCAGTCTCCGTGATTTTGAATTATGTTTTAAATATGTCAATGATATGCCTTAATATTTCTAATGTCCAAATTTCAATGAAATATTTCTTGCTTCACTTGATAAATATTATGCCTTATCAATTATTTTCATTTATTGAAGCATGTGTTTTGTTATTTATTGAAATCATTGTCAAGGATATTCTGACACAGTACACAACATTCGCACTTCACTTTCCACGTATGTCAAAAAGTGCATGCACAGTGTCAAATCCGTATTTAATGCGAGGCGACGGTTGAGTGTAAGGGTTGTGCGAGTGGGCTTCACAACCACCCCACGCACCCACTACCTCACGGATCTCTAGGGATTCAATCCCATCCATTGAACGGTTGAAATACTTCAATCACAACCGCTCATTTTCTCTTATATATGTGCTTACCACTGTGCATCGTCGTTCTCATTCAAATTTCTACATTCTTCCGCCATTTTTCTCTGCAACTCCTTTCTTTCAAATTCAAAATTCTATCTTCACTTATACTTTCTCAAAATGACAGGAGAATCCACCTCTCACAACCTTCCAACGACGGCTGAATAGAAGATCCAGTACATACAGGAGTTTATTCTCGTGGAGCCCTCGGCAAATCTCTCTACATACGGCTACGCCGGCCTGAATGAGATGTACTCCACCATTAAAGTAACGGATGGTTTTTACAAAATCATCTCTCACGAGCCAAAGTTCTGGCTTCCTCAACAAGTCGCTATGTTTATTCTATCTTATTTTTGCCAAGAAGATGTAGAATCTGCCCAATTCTATCTTCCGATACCCGATGAGCCCGACGCACCCATTCCCATTCTACCGCTCATCACTCGGACCTACGGCATCGCAGATTCAGGAACTGTGGAAATCCTGTATCACAAGCCCATGGGTCTTATTTTGGATATTCCGGATGCAGATCTGGAATCTGTGTATCAGAAAGCCTTGATGCAGCCTGCCGCAAAATATGATGGAAAGAAGTTCTCGCGACCTCTGCTGCGACCTGCATATAGAGTCCTCTTCGACTTTGTCCACAAGGTCTTCATTGGTTACTCTGGTAACCACGACGCTGTCACTCCAGCGAAGTTCAGAGTGATGATTGCAATTGTGCAGGGTCTAGACGTGAACTGGGCCCGCTTTCTTCTCGAACTCATCAACGAAGAAATCAAGCAGCTCTCGATCACATTTGAAGGCGAAGAGTTGACTGAATTCCGTATTGCCAGGAACCTGCGCCTAGGCACCAAAATCTGCTCTCTAATTCAATGTCTCCACCCCAACCTCAATTGGAGTGGAATGACGCCTTTCAACAAGGAAAAGGTCCCCAAGGACCAGAAGAAGCTTGGATTAATCATTGGGGTCGACATGACCGTCTTTGCCAAGAATGACGACCTGGTCAAACCATTTCTGTATGAAATGGGTAGGTCCAACCCAGCCTGGGTACCCCCAGAACAGCGAGACAACAGAAGGAAGAGACAGCATGCCCCCAGCAAACAGCTTGACAGACCTCCCAAGTCTGTGAGAATCAAATCTCCAACTCCCATCTCGCGCAGGTTGCATACCGAGTTTGCTGACATTGAAGTGCAGCACTGGCCTACTCGTCCAACCACCACTCTACTCGAAGACATCACTGAACAGACAGATCCCAAAGCACATGTTTCAATTCCTATTCCCTCTGTTCATGATATCTTCAAGGCTCCAGTTCTGGAGATAGCTGGCCAGAGTCACACTGAATCTCAACCGGAGGACGAGACAGATTTCGAGGCAGAAAATCTCGACACTTCATTTGTTGTCCACCAGCAGTCCGGTGAAGCCTCTCCTCATCTCAGCTCTCCACCAGAGATCGACATCAATCTTATCCTCTCATCCGACGATGATGATGTTCAAGAAGATCCTGTGAAAACTGCAGCTGCCATGCTGGTCAACTCAATCGAGATCAATGCTGAAAAGACAGTCTTGGAGTCTTTTCCCGGAATCGATCTCACACCAGAGACCAGGGCGATGGCGTACAGGCTGCGTACTTTGCTCGATGGGAAGGACAAATCATACAGCGACTTGAAGTCTATTTCCTGATTCATCCCATCGAACAACTTAAAATTGAAGAGCACACCCTGGGAAGTATTTTGGCTATGCTTCAATTCCTGAAGCTCGCGATTACTTCAAGAATTTTGTTCTCTCTAGGATGAAGAGAGAGGCCAGGGATCTCAACATTGATTTGAAACCTTTTTACACTCATGATCGCATTTCCTATAATTTCAGGTTTCCGGAGGATGATGTCTTTAGTCCTATTCCCTCTCCCACCCGGAACAGTGAAGACACAGAGTCCGATCATGATCGTGCAAATGTATATTCTGTTGCAACCGCTGGAACTCCTCTCACTGCGGTGCAAGACAATTTGAAGAACTTCATAATTGAGGAGGTTTCCAAGGTGAAGGCAACAGAGGTTGAAGAACACAAAAAGATTGCTGACAAGATTGAAGCTATGGATAAAGCTGCATCCGCCATGCTGACCAACATAAGGGATGAAATGCCACAAGTTATTGAGGAAGTAGTGGCAAGCCAGTTCGCAACCTTCATCTCCACTCAACTCAAAGCAGAAACGGACAAGCTGTTTCCCATCCAGCTGTCCGAATTGAAAGTCGCTGACAAATCTTCAATTGAGGGCCTGCAATACGAGTTTGAACAACTCAACAAGCTTGTAAACGACTTCTCTACAAAGCTTACTCAACCACATCCAGCTCACTGAAGAAAGAGGAGGAGTTGGAAGGGAACATCAACTCCCTACTGCAGTTCAAGGAAAAGATCAGCACAGACCTGTCCTTGATCTCTGATGAACAAGCCTCCCTCAACACCCTTGTTCAGAATCTCATTGATGATAATGCCGAAAAGGGGGAAGGGAAGGGCAAGGAAAAACGCGGTGTTTCAAAATCAATGAAAGGCAAGGAGAAACAGGTCACGCAACCGCAGGTTACCCAACCACCTCAAGGCAGAGGCAAAGGTCGCTCTGACCAACCTGTGATGCAAACAGAAGCTGCTCCGTCTGTGACAATCGCCCCTCATCCTGCTATTTCCAAGCTGTCTGCTCAAGAAAAAGCACAGGGTGAATCCAACCTCATCCGACTTATGGCAGAAGCTGGATATACCGCAGTAGACTGCGCAGATGAAGGCAAGCAGAAGCTGTTTCTGGAAGATTTGAAGAAACAGAGAGCAAGGGACAAAGCTCGCGTGGCAAGCTTCAAAGGACTTGAAAGCTACAAGGAACAAGTTGATAAAAGAGAACTGTCGAATTGGTTACCAGTGGAAGATCAGCTTATATGGGACGAGTTCATCAACCAATTCATCTTGCACCACTACTGGTTGCAAATCGATGCTCGTTATACTGGTAATACCAAAATAACTTTTCACAACTGGCTGCAGACTTTTCCAGATCGCGAATTCATCAAAAGAGTCAGGGCGAAAGCTGCAAAAGACAAGATCACACTCAATCCACCCAAGAAAGAGACCTTCCGACCTCCCACTGTTTGTGACACTAATACTCCAGACATCAACAAAATCAATAAATTCATTAGGAGTGTCGCAGCTCAATATGGCTGCAAAATCACAAACTGTGACGAGTACAGGTCGATTCGCGACAGCATATATGCAGCGATGGGAACTGTAAGCTTAGACAAGATTGCTAAAGATAGATTCAAGTCATTAAGGAAGTAACTTGATCGCTTTCATTTATTTCATGTATCAACCCTCTGTAATCTGTGCATATCAATTCAGTTGATATTATAAATGAATTATGATCATCTTTTGTTCCTGATGACAATCTCTCTTTGTCCAGGCCTTTGCATGTTGTGCTTTAAAATTTTCTAACATTTATTATCATGCAGTTGGCTGGGCATCAAACCTTTGATTTGTTTTTAATTCAATTTCTAAACCAAAATGTAAAGTGTGGGTTTCGGCATTATCAAAAAGGGGGAAATTGTTGGGAACCCTTTGAAACTGAGTTTTGATAATGCTATTAGAAACCACACTTAGATATAGGTTTTAAGTGGAATAGGCTGGTCTCCTGGATCAGTCAAGCTTAACTCGGACAGGTTGCTCATGTAAAGGTCAAGGTTGGTAGTGCAACCTTGTACCTAATCTACTCAATCTGTCATACTGTTCCATTAGGTAATTTGCCTATGTAACCTGCTCCTACCATACCGAAGATTTCACACGAAGGTTACAGAAGACCGAAGACAGTTCGAGGTATAGGATGGTCGACCTGTGAAGACCAACCTGAGCTGTGGTTGAGAAACCTTTTCTCACCCAACGACAAGAATTGTGTCAGTGTACGGTACTGCAAATCCTGACACACTTCCAACGGCTCTATTTCAAATGCTTCACTATAAATACCTCAACTCATTCCAGAAAGAATCAAGGGGAAACTCAAAATACAAGCCGAAACTCTGCAGAAATCTCAAGCTGAAATTCATTCAATCAACACTCGAAATTACTAGAGTTTTCCCAAGTGTTGATCTTTGTAGATTTCTGATCTCTCTGGAAACTGTCTTACTAGAACACATCACACACACTCTCACTACCATCACAGTTGATATTTAGTGTAGTTGATTGAGTTGTGTATTCCTAACGACGATAGCTATTCACAGCTTTCTAGTTTGGATATTAGCGCTAGTTGTTTAGCCTTGGTAAGATTGTATGATAGATTGTATGTAAAGTAAGAAGAGACACGACTCAAGAATCGTGCTAGATTCAGTCTAAAGAAAGACTTGAATTTAGACTGGACCTCCACCAGTGTTAAAAGGAGTGAATATCTCTAGTTAAGGGATTACAAATTCGACGGGATCTGGCGTGGACGTAGGAGCTGTTTACTCCGAACCACGATAAAAACTCCTCGTGTTTCTCTCTCTTGTTGCTTAATCTTTATTTACACAGTTTGCATGTTCACAACCTGCACTACAGTAACCTGTCTTGCATGAGCAGTTATCTGAACTGAAATCTTTTGAAAACTGTGTTCAAAATGGTTAGCCATCCTTTCCACCAAACTTCCGCATGCAGGTTAGTTTTGCAAGCTCAGCAGTTTACTGATTGAGCTGGAAAAACTAAACTGCTCTGATAAACTGAAGTGACGACTCAGTAAGATCAAATTGTTTTGAAAAATCAAAAATGTTGGCTAATTGGTGTATTCCCCCCCGTACACCAATGACTACGTATCGGGGCCTACATGGAGGAGTGGAGGAGATAAAGGGTCGTGTGTAACAGCCCTTCTAGAACACCCCCGGAAGACGGAACGGCCACGCGGGCTGAACGCTGGACGTTGGGCTCACAAGACGGATTGGGCTCATGTTGCACAAGCCCAAAACACTATAGTTTTTGTGGTCCAAAAAATATAGTATGTAAAGCCCAAGTACAAGCCTAAAGACCAGCCCAAAGGACCAATCGCCAAGATCCAAGTCCACGATCACGAAACCCGAGCCGGAGCCGGAGCCGTCCGGCACGGACAGCGGGGCCGGATTGAGTGTGTGCTCACGCGAGAGCCCAACCACACACTTATCCACTTACTTGGCCCACTTGTTATTAAGCCCACATGTTTAAACACTTTTAAACATCACACCACATCAATATTTATTCGATGTGGTATTCCTCCCACTTCATTAAATAATGAAGAAACTTCCACCAAACTTTGAACATTTATATCTCACTCATCGGAAATCGGTTTTGAGCATATAAATATACCACTTTCATCTACTCCACGAGTAGAATAATAATCTAATATTTAATTTACGTAATAAATTAAATATTAATTATTATTTATTTGGTCAAAAATCAAATTTCCAACAATCCCCCACATGAGTGAGACAACCATATGCAAATGTATGCAAATGCAAGAGCTCAGTCCTCACGAGGTATAAAAGTATTATGATAGGTAGTTTGTGGCTTTAAACCTTCCATAGTCAACACCATCGAGTACACAGGCGACATAGTAGCGCAATGCTTTGAACTATCCCTCCATGGCGTGCACCGAGACAACGATGTTAACGCTTATACACCTCAACCTCACCCGTTCTCACGTTTTGTGTCCATTTCGGCCTTGGACACCCCTTTGGATTCATAAGTGTATTTTTTCACGAAGCGGCCTCACTTCACACTTACATAGGTAATTCTTTACCGAGTATCTTGCCATACTCAACCTCCTCAAGGTATTTAGGAATCATTAAAAGTCATAGACTTAGCCTCACCACTAGGCAAGCTTTCAACACTCAAATGTTTTCTAGGGAATAGATAAAAGTGAGTGTTTCCACACGAACTTTCACAGCTTAGTTTTCCCATTGAACCAAGTTCTTGGGGTTTCCAATCGTCATAGTTGGGTTACCACTATGATAGTTCTTAATTTATGGATTTTATTCTCATTCCCTCTAGCAACTTATTAATTTGATTACGGTTTAACCCTTTGGTTAGTAGATCCGCCAGATTATCCAATGACTTCATATAGTCGACTGAGATAATCCCAGTTGTGATCATATGTCTCACGGTATTATGTCGTCGATGAATATGTCGAGACTTACCATTATACAAACCACTTTTTGCCCTACCAATAGCCGCTTGGCTATCGCAGTGAATCATCAACGGAGGCAATGGTTTCTCCCAACATGGAATGTCCTCAAGAAAGTTTCTTAGCCATTCGGCTTGTTCACCAGCTATATCTAAAGCTATGAACTCAAACTCCATGGTGGATCGGGCTATACACGTCTGTTTTGTGGATCTCCACGTAACAGCTTCACCCCCAATAGTAAACATATACCCACTTGTAGAAAGTGAATCTTTTGTGTCTGAAATCCAATTCGCATTGCAGTACCCTTCGAGTACCGAGGGGTATCTAAAAAAATGTAGCCATGACTTTGAGTATACTTCAAGTATCTCAAAACTCGTACTAGAGCTCTCCAATGTTCTTTGCTTGGATTGCTCGTATAACGACTCAATTTGTTCACGGCATACGCTATGTCGGGTCGAGTGTAATTTGTAAGATACATTAAACACCCTATGACGCGAGCATAGTCTTCTTGAGCAACCGACTCTCCTCGGTTTTTGCTCAAATGAACATTAAGTTCAATCGGGGTTTTGGCGGGCACGCTTTCAAAAGCGTTAAACTTCTTGAGCACTTTCTCAACATAGTGAGATTGTGACAAGACAATCCCATCGGATTTCCTTAGAATTTTCATTCCAAGAATAACATCCGCTAAACCCAAGTCTTTCATGTCAAAGTTCCTCTTTAACATGTTCTTAGTTTCGTTAATTACACGGTTATTACTACCCATGATTAACATGTCATCTACATAAAGACACACAATAACATACCCGTTATTTGTGTTCTTAATGTAAATACATTTATCACACTCGTTTATCTTAAACTCATTTGATAACATCACATTATCAAATTTCAAGTGCCATTGAAGTGGCGCTTGTTTCAATCCATAGAGGGACTTAACCAGTTTGCAAACCTTCTTCTCTTTACCAGGTTCTACAAATCCTTCTGGTTGTTCCATATAGATTTCCTCATCTAAATTTCCATAGAGGAAAGCAGTTTTCACATCCATTTGATGTATCTCGAGATTGTGCAAAGCAGCAATTGCGAGAAGCACCCCAATGGATGTAATCCTTGTTACAGGAGCATAGGTATCGAAATAATCGTACCCTTCTTTCTGCTTAAACCCTTTGACAACCAAACGGGCTTTGTACTTGTCAATTGATCCATCGGCTTTATATTTCCTTTTAAGGATCCATTTGCATCCTAAAGGTTTGCACCTTTAGGCAAATCAACCAACAACCAAGTGTGGTTTTGCCTAATGGAATCAATTTCACTTTGTACCGCTTCTCTCCAAAGCGGACTGTCCGATCTAGAAAAAGCTTCTTTGATCGTCGTTGGTTCTTGATCCAACATGAACACTACATAATCCGGACCAAATTACTTCGGTTTCCGAACTCTACTACCACATCTCGGTTCACTATCTTCCGGATTAGACCTTTGTCGTTTGCGTGACTTAGGTTCTTCATCCTCGGATTTAGAACTCGTGGCTTCACCTTCAATTCTATTGCTAGAATTGGTTTCTACATTACCCTTGTCTTTACAAGGATATATGTGTTCAAAGAATATTGCATTCCTTGACTCGATCGTTGTTCCCACAGTTATGTCGGGTACTTCCGACTTGTGGATAACAAAGCGATAGGTGATGTTGTTATGTGCATACCCAGTAAAGATGTAATCAACCGTTTTAGGGCCAATTGTAACTTGTTTAGGTAAATGCACTTCAACCTTCGCCAAACACCCCCACACTTTAAGGTATTTGTACGATGGTTTCCAACCTTTCCATAACTCATAAGGTGTAACATCTTTACCTTTGAGTGGAATCTTGTTCAGTATATAGTTGGCTATCAAGACAGCTCCCCCCCACATGTTTTGGGGCAACCCTGAACTAATCAACAAAACATTCATCATCTCCTTAAGAGTTCTATTTTTATGTTCAGCAACACCATTTGATTGGGGTGAATATGGGGCCGTTGTTTGATGAATTATACCACTTTCGTTGCATAATTCTTCAAATGGAGCAACATATTCGCCACCTCTGTCACTTCGAACACTCTTAATTCGATCACTTAGTTGATTTTCGGCTTCATTCTTGAAGTGTTTAAACGCTTCAATAGCCTCATCTTTACCTCTTAAAAGATAAAGATAACAATATCCCGTGCAATCATCGATGAACGTGATAAAGTACTCTTACCACCACGAGTTTGCACATACTTTAAATCACACACATCGGTGTGAATTAAATCAAAGGGTTTCGTGCTCTGCTCAACCGAATGAAACGGTGGTTTTGTCATTTTTGCCTCAACACAAACTTCACATTTGTTTTGAGTGTTAACTTCATTGAACTTTAGTAAATCTAAATTTACTAATCGTTTTATAGCATTTAGATTAACATGTCCTAATCTACAATGCCATAAATCAGAGCACTCAAGTATATAAGAGGAAGTAGTAGCATTTTCATTACTCTCAATAGATTTTGGTACATGGCGTATAACCAATACATTCAACCTAAAGAGACCATCAGAGAGGTAACCCTTTCCAAGGAAAGTACCACTCTTTGACAAAAATAAACTTGTCAGACTCAAAAACTAGTCTAAACCCCTTACTAACTAGAATAGAGCCCGAGTCCAAGTTCTTTCGGATGTCGGGAACATGCAGCACGTTCTTCAAAGTTAGAAAGTTTCCGGATGTAAGCTTTAGCACCACATCTCCAACTCTGACAACCACGGACGAAGATTGGTTCCCCATGTTGAGCTTCCTCTCCTCAACAGCTTGATAGGTAACAAACTTGTTCCTATTGGCACACACGTGCGCAGTAGCTCCAGTGTCGATGAACCAACCTCCCGGCTTTTCAACTTGGTTGACCTCCTCGGTGACCACAGCCGTAAAGTCTTCTTTCACCCACTCGCCGTCTTTCTCGGCGACGTTAGCAGCATGTTTCTTCTTCTTCTTGTTCTTGGGCTTCTTGCAGTCCTTCGCAGTATGCCATGCTTGCCACAATTGTAGCAATCACCATCAAATTTCTTCGATGGTACCTTCGCCTTGCCCTTGTCTTTGGCACTTGGGCGATCACGCTTGTTGGAGGGACCGCCCTTCTCCATCAAGTTCACCTTGGCATCAGACAGTGCCTTCGGTTTGTCTTGATTGCGCACATCAGACATGATGCATAACTTCACAATCAAGTCTTCAAGAGTCATCTCCTTTCGCTTGTGCTTAAGGTAGCTCTTGAAGTCTTTCCAATTTGGGGGTAGCTTCTCGATCACGGTCGCCACCACGAACGCGTCCAGAAGGACCATCCCCTCAGCATGGACGTCATGCACAATGAGTTGAAACTCTTGTACTTGCTCCATCATCGGTCAAGAATTGACCATCTTGTAGTCCAAGTATCGGGCTACAACGAACTTCTTCATACCCTCGTCATCGCTACGGTACTTCTTGTCCAACACCTCCCAAATTCTTTTGGAGGTGTTGACACCAGAGTACACATTGTACAAGCTATCATCCAAGGCATTTATGATAAAATTATTGCACAAGTAGTCTCCATTGCGCCAATTGTCATACAAGTCACGAACATGGAAGTTTGCCTCATTGGCATTTGGCGCAGCCGGCTCATCTTCCGTGAGGAAGTTTGCCACTCCTAATATTGTTAAGTAGAACAACGTCTTTTGTTGCCACCTTTTGAAGTCAGCTCCGCTAAACTTCGGCGGCTTCTCGGCGGGTGGCATCACCCTTGGTGCCGAGTTCGCTCCCATAAGAGAGCCACTTGGGTTGTGCCCGAAGGCCCCCACAGTCGAGCCCATGAATGGCGCTCCAACAGTTCCACTAAAAGTGGAACCAACAGTCCCACCAAATGTGGAACCTACAGAGCCGGATGAACCGGAACCTTCGCTTGACAGGAATGGGTTATTCCAAACACACGAGCTTGAAGGCAGCGTCGAGCCTCCGGTTGAACCGCCAGTGTTGGAGTTCATTGCCGATGCAGTAGTGAAGCTTGGCAACGGCGATGACATGGTTGATGGAACAGTCGATGACATGGTGGATGATATCGTCGAGGACACGATGGATGGAGTGGTGGATGCAACGGTGGAGGAATCGGTGGAAGCAGCAGCGCTCGTCATCTTCAGTTACGTCGGGAAGGCAAGTAGAATATCTCATCTTGCAATTGTTGGGAAAAGTGAGGTACAAGAACTTTCCGGGCGTACGAATGATTACAACATAAAGAAGATTACAAGCAAACAAAACTACGAACTAGAAAGCCGAGTCGAGGAAAGCCCTCTTTCCGCAAGACGAGATACGCCCCGGTAGTGCTCTCGGTTTCGGCGTATCGTTCCCAAAGATAAAACGGCTTCGTCTCGAAGGTAGCAGCACCGCAAAACCTTGGAGCTCTGGCGAATAGGATAGAGGCGAAAAACTAAGCTCGAAAATGAACAAGGGAGAGAGGTATGCAGCAAGATACGTTTTTGATGTCTGTCTCCCTCGAATGCAGCCATGCCTCTCTATATATAGGCGACTCACCATGGGAGGATTAACAGCCTACTACTCGGCATTCATGGGTGTAACACCCCAATTTTCATAAATAAATAAATTGGTTTGTTAAAAAGAAAACTACATTTATTAACTACTAAAAATCGACAAAACAAGTCTTAGAAAAAAAAAAAAAACTTAAATAAAATACTTGCAAGCGGAAGTCTTTAACTAAAACATTATTCAGGAATTAATCTAGCTCATTAATAATTAATCCCGACTGCACCATCATTCACCAAGCCGCTCATCGCCCGAGTTTGCTCCTGAAAAATAAAATAGTTTAGGGATGAGTACTATTAACTCAGTGGGGTTGCATTTATCCATATTATAAGAATTACTTCAAAAGAATATATGTAAACATGTTCTTCCTCTTATTCTTACGTCCGCAGACGAAACTTCCTTTATTTTACGTCCGAAGACGAAACTTCCTTTATTTTACGTTCGAAGATGAAACTTCTCTATTTTACGTCCGAAGACGAACTTCTCTATTTTACGTCCGAAGATGAAACTTTTCTATTTTACGTTGGAAGACGAAACTTCACTATTTTATGTCGGAAGACGAAACTCATTCTCATTAGCTTGTAAGCTAAAACTGCAGATCACACATATCAATTGAGCAAAACGTATAATAAGGATAAATACGAAAATGCAATTTTTTTCCCCCACCTTAACCTTTCCTTGACTTGACTCCTTGAGAAACTGCAATTAAATTGTTAAGTATTACGCGTCTCGCCTAAGAAAAGAAAATGATCTTAATTACTAATAAATTTTCAAGAAATGATATTATTACTAAATCTACACGTGTATATATATATATAAATATAATAAGGTTGTATACTATACATAATAAATTAGTGAATTTAAAAGATGGCATATGTGCAAACTAACAAGTATACGCATACATATATATGTATATGTGATCAACTGTATAACTAATACTATAAAATATAATTGGTTTGACATGCATGACATATATGTATATATATATAAAATGATCTAGAGAGAGATAACTAGTTGGAAAACTTTGAGAGGAAAACTTGTCGGCAACCATTATATGGAACGAAAATTCAGACTTGATGGCTTAATCGATGGAAAGAATAATCATTAGTTGATTATCTCTCCATCTTCGATTATAGACACAGAGCTTAAAGAAATGAATATAGAACCAACCGAAGAAGAATCTGATTCGATGAATGGTAAATAAAATAAAATAAATAATACAAACATGAACGAATGGTAGAATTATTAGAGATTCTAGCTCTTGGCGGTGAAACATAAAAAAATCGTCTACTGCTATCGAAACCATAATCATTTTTCCAAAAGAATCGTGAGAAGAATTACTACCTATTACTGTGGAAGATTTCCGGATGTGAAGTAAGAATGCTCATGAGGAGTCCCTATTTATACTAGAAAATAGGAAAATGGATAAGCTTATTGTCAACCAAGTTTTTGGAAAGAAAAATTTTGCCGGATCATTTCCTTGGAGAAGGAGATTTCTTAAGAAATATATTGTGAAGGAGAATCTTGAATAATTCCTAATTACGCGGCTAAAAATCTGCTGCTGAGTGATTAAAGTCCACAAGGAAATTCTAATTACTAGGGCATACTGCCGGGCTCAAACAAGAAAAATTGGACTAGAGAAAAAAAAATGAATAATGCTTGGGCTTAATAAAAAAAAGGGCTTGAATAATTAAATAATACTTGAGTCAGAAATTTAAATAAAGATACTTAGTAAATAAATAATTGTAAATATGCTTAATATAAAATTATGTGACCATGCATGTATAAATTATTTCCTAGAGGCGCGATTTACGGAGCTCAACAATTTAATCACACATAAAAAATATATATATATAAAAATTTAATTAATAAATAGGAAAAATGTAGCTAAAATATTTGGGGTGCTACATCCTCCCCTCCATTTAAAAAATTTTGTCCTCGAAATTACTTACCTAAGTTTAGGAAGTCAGATATCTAATTGTAATGTCATCTTTCTTTTCTCACGTAGCTTCACTAATATCGTGTCTACTCTAACTTTGACTAGTGGTACTGTCACGACCGCACTTTGCTAAGGATAGCTAAGACGGGAAACCGTGACTAGGGGTTGGATATAAGAAGCGGGAAAGAAAGGGGAAATGACTTGTAACTCAGTAATTAGCAAAATGAATAATTGAATAGAATCGATTAATAGAGATTTGGGAGATGAACGAAGTTAACGAGAAAAGCTCATGGCTTAAATGTTATACAAGTATTCAAGAGAAGAAACCTTGCAAAGTCAAACATAGTCCGAAGGCATGAAGAAATAAAGGTAGAGTAGTTCTCGATTTACTGGTTCATGAAGCCAGTTATACATAATTATCTAAAAAAGATAATAGAAGTATACAGCAGAAGTCTTTAACAAAATAGATACATATATGAAGATATGTATCTCTTTCTGAACCAAATTTAAAAGATGAATGAATCTCCTCTCAACACTGCCGCCCTTGCCACCTCGCTCAACCTGCAAGTTTTTGAAAACACGAGCAGGGCTGAGTACTTGATGTACTCCGTGAGGTTATGCCCAAAAATAATTTTCAGGAAAATAATCACCAATCATGCATTTCACAGTTACCACAAGGTTTTATCAAAATACTTGTGTAACTAAAACAACTTTATTTCCATAAACAATTGGAGTGCACTCCCCATTTTCTTCCACATCTGTATTATCCATATCTGTAAGTACGCCGGCAAGGTGGCCACCTCACCGGACGTTTCCATGCATAACCGGCCCACCTCAGGAGCACACAGTCACAACTTCGTGTACACATCACCTGGCTAGCGACCTTTGTCTAACTAAGGCTCGATCGATATAACGTTGGCAATCCAACACAGATAGGCATCACACATAAAACCAAAAACATTTTATGCATGAAAGGGTTTTGAGTCAACTTGCTTTATTTTCAAAACATGCTTCATTATAGCAACAATATAATTTTCTTTGTTAGAACGCCCACCTGATTGCAAAGTGATAGATCGGTTCCAGGTTTCTTCTTCACGTTCCTCGACTCTCTTCCCTTGCTTGACCTTTAGGGAAAAGTCTTGTTTCAGAAGATATTCTAGTTGTAGAGAAATAATATGTTATTCCTAGAATTCTCGTTCTAGTATTATATCTCATTCGAGTTTTAGGAACTCGCATCTGCTTCTAGTTCGTATCGCGTCTTTGAATTATATTACTAATCGAGAAGATAGAAAAGTCCACCCAGAAAATTCGACATGCCCTCGACGTTCGATAAGACTACTCGATAATTCTAAATTATCTAAAATCAACTAAAGTCGACTAGTTCAAATGAGAACTCAATTTCTCCATTCGAACTAGTCCCAAGACTCGATCAAGACGTTTAACAAAGCAGTAGAAGGTCCGTCATATGAAAAACAAGTTCAACATTCTAAGAGAATTTGGAAATTCTGCGATCCTCTAGGAAAATAATTGTTTCTCACTCATTATAAATCGAAACAGAGCATATGATATTGATTTGGAAAGATAACACATAGGGCTACGGCATGTTTAAATTTCAGAATTTCCCCATGAATGAGCTGGGAGTTTGAAGCATTTATTCCCAGAACTCGGAATCTGAAAATCGGAAATTTGGCAGATTTTGGTACCAACTTTGAGTGAGGATTTCTCCCTCGTTTCTTGATGGATTCGAATGAATGAGCTATCAAAACTGAAGTTCAGAAAACAAGAAACAACTTTCTAGTTATACTATTTTTCATTCGACCAAAGGAAAGTGGTCAAAACGTGGTTGGAAAAACGGGACAGAAGTTGTTTGTCGGAATTTCCAGATTGGAGATACAAACTTTGAAAAATCATAGTAAATTTATACGAACTCCGTTTTGAGTGAACGAAATATCTATGGAAAGCAAAAGAAACGTACTTCAACATGGAAGAATAATTGATATCAAATTTCGAACGAGCTGTTCTCAATTTAGCCCGCAAGTGGGCTGATTTCTAGATTTCAAAAGAGATGTGATGTGAATTTCGATTTGTCATAGCCGATTCATTTGGACTCGAATCGAGATAAAATTTTGGCTACGGATAGCTGAGAACATGAGCTAAAACTTTCATTTAGGACCCAAAATGAGATAGAGTCGGGAAAGGGTTCGAAAATGCTGAACAAAACGTGCACGCCAACTATTCGATAAAAGGTCTGATCCTGAAACTGCATTCAAAGGCTATGACTTCGACTTTTGATGATTCTAAATCATTACTTGACATCAAAAGCGTGGAAGGAACTTATCAGAGACACAAAACCAAGGCTTTAAGGTGTCTATCATGAAGAACAAAGGGATGATTCTAACAAATTATACATCGATGCTCATCGCACAAGAAGTAGAACACAAAAATGAGACAATCGAACACATGTAGGAACCTCTAACAATGAAACTGAATCTGTAGCACCATGTATGGTTTTCGAATCTTCATCTATTACTCCTAATCATGCTTGAACCGACAAGAAAAGAGAAGATTACCTCAAAGAAGAGAAAAGAAACCGAAGTGGGTTCTTCGAGCTTGTAAACCGAAGCTTCCATGTCCTACTTGCAGCTCTTGAATCATGATTTCGACCTCAGATTCTCATTCTATGGGTCGAAATATGGGGGAGGGCGAACTTTGGGAGTGATCGGAGACCGGAGGAGTCGCCGGCGAAAGTTCAGCCTCGCCGCCGTTGTCGCCAGCAGCTCGCTGTCACGAGTCACAGCCGATCGCGCCATCGCCGTCACGGCAGCATCAGTGGCATGGACTGCTGCCGTCCCGCAGCCGACGCCATCACCTCGCCGTACTTCAACTTGATGTCTCCAGCTGTTGCCGCCGCTTGCATCCTCGTGCAGCAGTAGGGTCAGGGCGATGTTTCGAATCGCTGCCTCCGTTCTCCTCTATTAACAGGTCGAAGATGCTGCTGCATTTGATTTCCATTTTCTTTACTGCTAAAGCCTTTCGTTTCTTTTCTCTCGATTTCGATTGATACTATAAAAATGGAAGGAAGAGTTTTTGGGTGGTGAAAATGGTGTCAAGAAGATCAAAAGTGAGATGGGGATGTGGCTGCATGTCATCCATTATCAGTGATGGGCTTCAAAAATTGGGCTTCAAAGTTTGGGCTTCTATTTAGGCTAGCAAAAATTTAATTAAAAAGGCCCATTGATTAAACTCTCTTCAACTAAATCAAAATTAAAACAATAGAGCTCGACTTTCAAAACGGAACCTGAATCGCACGAGAGAAAAATTATCGACAACTATCAATGTGTGCACTTGTACATCTAGAATAATCCACCAATAATTATAAGTCCAAAAGACTTAAACGAAAAACTATTTCGTATCATAACTACTTCACCAAATATTTATATTATTGATCTCAAATACTCGAGAAATTTTATTTCCTCCCTCGAAATTCTAATTTTTCCAAAAACGAATTTTTACGGCTATTACAGGTACTTTCTTGTGTGGACTTTTCTATCTACCATGGAAACTGGATACTTCTCATTGGTCAAATTCTTAACTATCTACTTCTAGCTCGACGTGATTCACTAGGATGCTTGGATCGTGAATGTATCGTCTTTAGCTATGCTATCTATTTTGGTCATTTTTCTCAGCAACGGTTAAGGTACCTGACATAGTCTGACCATCTTCATTCGCCTCGTTCTGGTTCATGGCATAGACACGTGCATTTCCCCTTTGCCAGCATTGTCATTTTGGCTTCTCCCTCCGGGGTTTTGGTTTCGTCCAATATTGTTGTTGTTGTGATTTGCAGGCCGTTGATTTGGGCAATTTGAGGCCAAGTGCCCTCCTTGGTAGCATCTATAACACACATTTTCTCCAACTCTACACCTCCCAAAGTGATAGCGTTGACATTGTCGATAGAGTGGCTTGCTCGTTTCCAACCCTTGACTGCTCCCTTCGTTTAGCCTGGACTTCTTTTCTTGTTGGAAGTTGCCTCCATCTTCTTGATTATCCCGGTGTCTCTTCTCGCCCCGAGCTTGGGGGTTTAGCTGTTGGATTTTCTAGTTTCAGGCGTGCGGCCACTGCTTGAGCACGTTGCAGAATATCAGAGTATGATGTGAGGTTCAGGGCTGCCAAGTGCCCTCCGATCTCAGGACGTAACCCGCTTTCAAATCTCCATGCTTTCTTCTCCTCACTGTCAACTAGGTGTGGAGCATAGCGAGCAAGTTGAGTGAACTTTCGCTCGTACTCCAAGAGTGACATTGTCCCTTGCTCCAAATTCATTAACTCTGTTTCCTTCTGCTTGCGGAAAGCCTTAGGGAAATACCGTCCCATCACCTTTTCCTTGAATACTCGCCAGGTGATGGTTCTGAGTTGCTCTTCATTGAGTGCAGAAGTCTCAGACTCCCACCAATGACCTGCATCATCTGTAAGCTGGAAGATGGCGCAAGTAACCTTCAAGTCATATGTACAGCGCATATAGTTGAAAATGCGCTCTAGCTGGCGAATCCACTCTTCTGTTCCAGGCGGCCCTTCATTTCCCTTTAGGGTTGGGGGCGCCATGCTTCGGAATTGGGTCAACACATTTCCACCCGTCCCTTGATGTTCGTTCACCTGTTGGGGAATTGCTCCCCTAAGAGCTTGCGCAAATAGGTTTGTAAGATTTGTAAGGACTTCATGAGTGTTATCACCATGGGTTTCACCATTTTCATCCTCATTGTTCACCGATTGCGTTTCTTCACTATC
The DNA here is from genome assembly GCA_001642375.2 of Mentha longifolia. Taxonomy (NCBI): domain Eukaryota; kingdom Viridiplantae; phylum Streptophyta; class Magnoliopsida; order Lamiales; family Lamiaceae; genus Mentha; species Mentha longifolia. The sequence goes on along the minus strand of CM038110.1, from coordinate 23,786,071 downwards.
CTCATGTTGGTCTTCTTGTGGTTGTGTGTTTTTCTTTTGCCTAACCATTCTGTTATTTCGAGATTAATTGCATCGCCGTAAGACACTTTGAAAATTGTCAATACTATAATCTAATCGAAGACGAAGATTCAACACCTTCAAAATCTAATGAAACTAAATTAAATAAATAAAAACAACTTAATATTCTAACACTAGGTACTAGATTCCTCATCTCTCGGCCTTGCACTTGCTCTAAGATCATCATTAAAGTCTGATTCTACCTCATTATGTCCCTCAAGGTTCTTAATTCTCTAACCATCTATCAGGAAGTCTAAAGTAAATTTCGAGGACTTAAAACAATACATTAAATAAATAACACTTGATAAAAGCTTACGACTCTTTTACCTCTTTTGGCACGACGCAGCGATGGTGATGATGGTCTTAACTTATTATTTTTGCAAGTCTACAAGAAAGTAGACCTGCTCTGATATCACTCTGTAATGCCCCAATTTTCATAAATAAATAAATTGGTTTGTTAAAAAGAAAACTACATTTATTAACTACTAAAAAACGACAAAATAAGTCTTAGAAAAAAAAAAAAAAAAAAACTCAAATAAAATACTTGCAAGCGGAAGTCTTTAACTAAAACATTATTCAGGAATTAATCTAGCTCATTAATAATTAATCCCGACTCCACCATCATTCACCAAGTCGCTCATCGCCCGAGTCTGCTCCTGAAAAATAAAATAGTTTTGGGATGAGTACTATTAACTCAGTGGGGTTGCATTTATCCATATTATAAGAATTACTTCAAAAGAATATATGTAAACATGTTCTTCCTCTTATTCTCATTTTTTACGTCCGTAGACGAAACTTCCTTTATTTTACATTCGAAGACGAAACTTCCTTTATTTTACGTTCGAAGACGAAACTTCTCTATTTTACGTCCGAAGATGAACTTCTCTATTTTACGTCCGAAGACGAAACTTTTCTATTTTATGTTGGAAGACGAAACTTCACTATTTTACGTCGGAAGACGAAACTTATTCTCATTAGCTTGTAAGCTAAAACTACAGATCGCACATATCAATTGAGCAAAACGTATAATAAGAATAAATATGAAAATGCAATTTTTTCCCCCACCTTAACCTTTCCTTGACTTGACTCATTGAGAAACTGCAATTAAATTGTTAAGTCCTACGCGCCTCGCCTAAGAAAAGAAAATGATCTTAATTACTAATAAATTTTCAAGAAATGATATTATTACTAAATCTACACGTGTATATATATATATATAAATATAATAAGGTTATATACTATACATAATAAATTAGCGAATTTAAAAGATGGCATATGTGCAAACTAACAAGTATACGCATACATATATATGTATATGTGATCAACTGTATAACTAATACTATAAAATATAATTGGTTTGACATGCATGACATATATGTATATATATATAAAATGATCTAGAGAGAGATAACTAGTTGGAAAACTTTGAGAAGAAAACTTGTCGGCAACCATTATATGGAATGAAAATTCAGACTTGATGGCTTAATCGATGGAAAGAATAATCATTAGTTGATTATCTCTCCATCTTCGATTATAGACACAGAGCTTAAAGAAATGAATATAGAACCAACCGAAGAAGAATCTGATTCGATGAATGGTAAATAAAATAAAATAAATAATACAAACATGAACGAATGGTAGAATTATTAGAGATCCTAGCTCTTGGCGGTGAAACATAAAAAAATCGTCTACTGCTATCGAAACCATAATCATTTTTCCAAAAGAATCGTGAGAAGAATTACTACCTATTATTGTGGAAGATTTCTGGATGTGAAGTAAGAATGCTCATGAGGAGTCCCTATTTATACTAGAAAATAGGAAAATGGATAAGCTTATTGTCAACCAAGTTTTTGGAAAGAAAAATTTTGCCGGATCATTTTCTTGGAGAAGGAGATTTCTTAAGAAATATGTTGTGAAGGAGAATCTTGAATAATTCCTAATTACGCGGCAAAAAATCTGCTGCTGAGTGATTAAAGTCCACAAGGAAATTCTAATTACTAGGGCATACTGCCGGGCTCAAACAAGAAAAATTGGACTAGAGAAAAAAAAAATGAATAATGTTTGGGCTTAATAAAAAAAAGGGCTGGAATAATTAAATAATACTTGAGTTAGAAATTTAAATAAAGATACTTAGTAAATAAATAATTGTAAATATGCTTAATATAAAATTATGTGACCATGCATGTATAAATTATTTTCTAGAGGCGCGATTTACGAAGCTCAACAATTTAATCACACATAAAAAAAATATATATATAAATTTAATTAATAAATAGGAAAAATGTAGCTAAAATATTTGGGGTGCTACATCCTCCCACGGCCCATTGAAAAAAAAAAGTATTTTACCCAATATTAGACATACTATTGGGGCTTAATTAAAAAAAATGGCTGAAGTAATTAAATAATACTTGGGCTAAAAAAATGCTTAGTAAATAAATATTTACAAATATGCTTAATATAAAATTATGTGATTATGCATGCATAATTTATTCTTTCTAGAGAGGCGCGATTTACGGAGCTCAATAATTTAATCACATAAATAAATAAAATAAATAAATAAATAAATAATAAAATGTAGCTATTTTTTTTTTGGGTGCTACATCCTTCTCTGCTTTTTTAAAAATTTCGTCCTCGAAATTGCTTTTTTTTTTTTTTAAAAAAAAGAAAAAAATATACCTTAGAATGAATATCACTTGATAAACCTTACAAATCTTTTACCTCTTTTGGTACGATGCAGCGGTGGAGATGATGGTCTTAACTTATTAAATTTGCAAGTCTACAGGAAGGTAGACCTGCTCTGATACCACTCTGATAATTAATCCCGACTCCACCATCATTCACCAAGCCGCTCATCGCCCGAGTCTGCTCCTGAAAAATAAAATAGTTTTGGGATGAGTACTATTAAGTCAGTGGGGGAAAAAGTTGCATTTCGTATTTATCCTTATTATACGTTTTGCTCAATTGATATGTGTGATATGCAGCTTTAGCTTACGAGCTAATGAGAATAAAGAAGTGTCGTCTTCGGACGTAAAATAAAGGAAGTTTCGTCTTCGGACGTAAAATAAAGGAAGTTTCGTCTTCGGATGTAAAATAAAGAAAGTGTCGTCTTCGGACGTAAAATAAAGAAAGTTCGTCTACGGACGTAAAAAATGAGAATAAGAGGAAGAACATGTTTACATATATTCTTTTGAAGTAATTCTTATAATATGGATAAATGCAACCCCACTGAGTTAATAGTACTCATCCCAAAACTATTTTATTTTTCAGGAGCAAACTCGGGCGATGAGCGGCTTGGTGAATGATGGTGGAGTCGGGATTAATTATTAATGAGCTAGATTAATTCCTGAATAATGTTTTAGTTAAAGACTTCCGCTTGCAAGTATTTTATTTGAGTTTTTTTTTTTTTTTTTTTTTCTTCTAAGACTTATTTTGTCGATTTTTAGTAGTTAATAAATGTAGTTTTCTTTTTAACAAACCAATTTATTTATTTATGAAAATTGGGGCATTACAATGGGCCACTACGCCATTACTTGGCCGTTGAAGGAAGTGCAGGAGTGGATGAGATAAAGGGTCGTGTGTAAGAGCCCTTCTAGAACACCCCTGGAAGACGGAACAACCACGCGGGTTGAACGCTGGATGTTGGGCTCACAAGACGGATTGGGCTCATGTTGCACATGCCTAAAACACTATAGTTTTTGTGGTCTAAAAAATATAGTATGTAAGGCCCAAGTACAAGCCCAAAGACCAAGCAAGATGCGTTTTTTATGTATGTCTCCCTCGAATGCAGCCATGCCTCTCTATATATAGGCGACTCACCATGGGAGGATTAACAGCCCACTACTCGGCATTAATGGGCCACTACGCCATTACTTGGCCGTTGAAGGAAGTGGAGGAGTGGAGGAGATAAAGAGTCGTGTGTAATAGCCCTTCTAGAACACCCCCGGAAGACGGAACGGCCAGCAGGCTGAACGTTGGACGTTGGGCTCACAAGACGGATTGGGCTCATGTTGCACAAGCCCAAAACACTATAGTTTTTGTGGTCCAAAAAATATAGTATGTAAGGCCCAAGTATAAGCCCAAAGACCAGCCCAAAGGACCAATTGCCAAGACCCAAGTCCACGACCACGAAACCCGAGCCGGAGCTGGAGCCAGAGCCGTCCGTGCCGGACCACGGACGGCGGGGCCGGATCGAGTGTGTGCTCGCGTGAGAGCCCAACCACACACTTATTCACTTACTTGGCCCACTTGTTATTAAGTCTACATGTTTAAACACTTTTAAACATCACACCACATCAATATTTATTCGATGTGGTATTCCTCCCACTTCATTAAATAATGAAGAAACTTCCACCAAACTTTGAACATTTATATCTCACTCACCGGAAATTGATTTTGAGCATATAAATATACCACGTTCATCTACTCCACGAGTAGAACAATAATCTAATATTTAATTTACGTAATAAATTAAATATTAATTATTATTTATTTGGTCAAAAACCAAATTTCCAACATTTCATTCTACGTACTGTATTTTGGGGTCTTGTTCCGTACGTGCGTTTATATTGCACTGTTAGTAGGTTGCGTTTCTTGGCTTTTTAAACTTTGTATGCAGCAACTGGGGGAGCTCTGGCTAAATCTCAGTTAATAAATAATTATATTGTTTTTTTTTTTTGTTTTTTTTTATTTTTTTATTATCAATTCATGCTCTCTTACGGGTAAAACCACTCAATTTTATCAACATATGTTACGCGAAATACCACTAAATTATGTATGCATAAAAAAAAGTCGAGTACTGAATGAGAAAGAAAAGTCAATTTTATGATCTCTACCATTTAAATTTACGGATGGGAACCTCTCTTCTAATTTTCGTGTCCCAATTATATCCCAAATCTTTATTTTTATTATAGTTTATATAGTTTTTTATATATATAAAAAGAGGAAAATATAGTAAATCATAAAAAAAGTTATAAATTAGAATAGAAATTTTTAATAATCATATATCCTAATTTTGGATTTTAATTATCAACCCAGTATTCTAAAAATCTCCGCCTAGGCCCGCCTATATGCTAGGCCGCATGCTGCCGCTCGACTAATGCTAAATCCGCTTAGGTTCTAAGCGATATCATAGCTATTGACATGATTAGAACTTAATTATTAGTTTCTAAGTTAATTTGAACTAGTCGATACTTATGCCAACTAGGCTGTACAATACGTGATTTGGATGGCTAGACGGATTTATAATTAAATTAGATTATATATATTTCAATAGATAAATAGATATTATGTTGAAAGTTAGAAAACTTTGTTGGAGACTATGAAGTTTATGAAATTGGACTATTAATTATCATATTTTATATTTTTATTATGAATTTGATTATAAAATTATGAATAATATATGTTGGTATAGTTTGTACCGGGTGATATAATGCAAAAAATGTAAAACAAGCATTGTGGTTCTAATCTGCCTAGACTCCCGCCTAGGCGCCAGGCCCCCTTCTACCGTCCGACTAACGCCTAGCGATTCTTAGAACAATGTGTCAATCCTAATATGACTAATAAAAGTAAAAGTAAACACTAAAAATTAATTATACACCCTAATCGAATAGGTGAACCCTAAAAAATAATTATAAATTAAATTAAATTATTATAAATTAAAATTATTGAAGAAAGATACATAAAAGTAATAGAAATTACTAGGATTTAAGACATAGTTAAAATACTAAACAGAGGATGTCAAGTGTTAAATTCATGCTTCTAAAGTCAAGGGAAATAATACTATACTATAAATGCTTCAAAATAAGCCACACTAACTAATAATTCTAGTTTAATTAGCTTTAACATGAAAATTTCTTTCTTCTATCTATCTTTCTATCTATCTATCTATTTATCTATTATTATTGATTATTATTATTATTATTATTATGTATTATTATTATTATTATTAGTATTATTATTCTTATTATTATTATTATTATTATTCTTATTATTATATATTATGATTATTATTATTATTATTATTATTATTATTAGTATAAAAGAGCTAATGTATATAATTTTTGCTTTGCCGAATGTACCCTTATCTAATCTATTTTATAGGTAAATAATGTAATTAGAATGTAATGTAATTTTATTATTGAATTAAATTTTATAAACATTCTCCTACTTCACTAAAATTCTACTTTCTCTCTCTCATTTATCTTCTCAAGTTTTCAATAACATTATTCATCTCCTCAAGAATGTATTGCTTCATACGTGCTATATCATAAAACTCACAATAATAAATAATAAGTATAGATAGAAATAATAAAATATAACAAAAAATTATACAGTATTATTTTTAACATACCTTTCAAAATTAATAAAAAAACACATATACGTGCGACGTATGCAATATATGCTAGTATCTATATATATATGGGTCATTGGTCGTAGCATTTTCACATAAAAATATACAAGAGATTAATTACCTTTAGAGTTCCCGGCCCTGAAAGAGTATAGATGTATTATGCAGGGGCGGAGCCAGGGGGGACTGGGGAAGGCTTGAGTCACCCCTCAAAAAAAAAATTCACTTACTATATTTTTAGAATTTTTATAATTTTTAAATATTAGTATTGAAATATATATTTTAGCCCCCTTAGCTCATGATTTTTGGCTACGCCACTGGTATTATGTATTGAGTGACGAATTCAAGTAGATGACCTCATCAGAGAGGTGGCAAATTAATTGAATAATGTGCTCATTGCACCAGTGGCAAATCCAAGGACGGAGCCATACATTCTAAATTAAAAACAAATAAATAAAAAAACTTGCATTAAGTCTCTAGACTTTGATTTTTCATCATGAAGATTTTTATGATTTCTATTATGTTTTTTTTTTTTTTTTTTTTTTTTTTTTTCTTCTTTTTGTTAAGCGAGACACTTCAAATTAATCCCTTTTTGATACATGCGTGTAATTATGGTAATGTGCATACTTGTAGAATTCCTTGTTTACAATCCGCAAAAGTTAATTATATGTGGCTTTTAAATATTACTATTAATTTCTTATATATTTTCTTGTGCACCTTAATTTTTCTCTACTGTCCCTGCTTTCTTTCTCTCTCTCTTTTGGCCATTTTAATTCGTTTTTATAATCCAGAATCCCATCGATGTAAGAAGAATAATATAATTGCAAAATAAAGTAGAAATGGAACAAAGTTGAATTGTCAATAAATAGAAAAAGTTAATGAAGGAGCATATTAACTATTAACAAAAGTGATCAAGAACCCCTAAAAGGTGAAAACGGAAAAGAATAATAATAATAATAATAATAAAACAAACTTATTCCTCTAAATCCAACCCCCAAATCTTAGCTCCAACAACCCAAAAATCACTTTGCATCCTACATGTAGTTTCGTTGATGTGTGTCGTCATCGCTGATGATATTAAGTCAGTTGAAACTCCTCGAACAATCCAAACCTACCTCTCATGTCATGACCACCTTCACTATATATATAACGACCACTCCCCCACATATTTCCACTAAAACAAACTAATAGCTTCATTTCATAACACTTTTTAATTTCCGAGAAGAAAAAAAATGGCGGAGGACAAGATTATTCTGCTGAATCTGTACTACAGCATGTTCGGAATGAGGGTGAGAGTGGCGTTAGCAGAAAAGGGCGTGGAATACGAGTACAGAGAGGAAGATTTGCCCAACCACAAAAGCCAGCTTCTACTAGAGATGAACCCGGTTCACAAGAAAATACCGGTTCTCATTCACAACGGCAAACCGGTATGCGAATCGTTGAACATTGTTCAGTACATCGACGAGGTGTGGAAGGATAGGTCTCCTCTTCTGCCTTCCGATCCTTACCAGAGAGCTCAAGCCAGGTTCTGGGCTGATTACATCGACAAAAAGGTATCATTTTAGTAATAAAATAATGGCGGTAGATAACTTGTGTGGTATTAATTTGTTTGTTTCTTTTTTTTTTAATTATTAATGAACTATAGCTACCGGATGCCGGGAGAAAGCTATGGACAACGAAAGGGGAAGAGCTAGAATCGGGAAAGAAGGAATTCATAGAGATCCTCAAACTGTTGGAGTCAGAACTCGGGGTGAAGGCCTTCTTCGGCGGGGACAGCTTCGGGTATGTGGACGTGGCGTTGATCACGTTTTCCACGTGGTTCCAAAGCTACGAAACGTACGGTAACTTGAGCATCGAAGAACACTGCCCCGAACTGATGGCGTGGGTGAAGAGGTGTTTGGAGAGAGAGAGCGTGTCGAAATCGTTGGCGGATCCGAACAAGGTTTACAACTTCGTTTTGATCCTCAGGAAGAGGAGGGGCATCGAGTAGGCATCAACTTTTGTTTTGTGTTAGATTTGTGGAGTTGTGTTTGTTTCTTTTCGTGGGACGTTTAAGAATCAAAGTGCATTGGCTTGTGTGTCGTTTTTTCTCTTTGCTATTTTATTTGTACTCGGTTTCGCATTTAATATTTAATCATTTAAGAATATGTACGTGAGCCTTGTTCATTTTATTACTATTAAAATTAATTATTCTTACGTATTACTATATCCTACAATCACAACTACAAGTACTATCCCTACCCTCACATTACATATTTTAATTAATACTATAAATTTAATAATACTCCATCTGTCCACGACTTACGCGCCTTTATTACCTTATTCGTTCAACCTATGTGTTGCATCCATTTTTGGATGTGAACCACACATTTATTATTCAATTTTCACCTCAAAAGTCAATCAAAATATAATTTTATATTCATTTCACTTTAATACCCATTCACATATTAAGTGAGACTCAAAATATATTACTTTAGCACCATTCATTACAAAAATTAGAAACTGTACCGAAAGATTCCAAGCGCATACTTTGTAGACGGAAGGAGTATATATAATGTGATCATTTTTCTTATTGGTCCTGATCGATCTTGCTTTTCAAGGGTAAGTTAGGCACGAAAACAGTGAATTAAAGAACACAAAAGTAAAGGACACAAGAGATTTACGTGGTTCGATTG
>CM038110.1:23751765-23776893 GCA_001642375.2 Mentha longifolia | reverse complement strand
AGCCACTTGGGTTAGGCCCATAGGCCGCCCCCACAGTTGAGCCATGAAAGGTGCCTCCAACAGTTCCACTAAAAGTGGAACCCACGGTGCCGCTTGAAGCAGAACCACCGCTTGACAGAAATGGGTTATTGAAAGCCCACGAACTTGAAGGCATGGTCGAACCTCCGGTGTTTGAATTCATTGCAGATGCTGTTGTAAAGCTTGGCAATGAAGTAGTCATTGTTGACGGAACAGTGGCGGACATGGTGGATGGCAATGTTGAAGCTCCAATGGACGAGTCGGTGGAAGCGGCAGCACTTGTCATCTTCGAATAGGTGATTGAACTTCAAACTCCTTGGAACGGCAAGTAATAATTCGTCTTGCGTTTGTTAGAAAAGTAGAACTTGCCGGGCGTACAATACAATCGAAGATTACAAGTGAAATAAGAAAAAACTACGAACAAAGTGAAATTTGAAGTCGAGTCGAGGAAACCCTCTTTCCGCAAGACGAATTACGCCCCGAGTGCTCGCGGATTGGCGCTTCGTCCCCAAAGATAAAACGACTTCTCGTCTTCTTAGTAGCAGCACCACAAACTAAGAAGCTCCGGCGAACTGGAAATAAAAGGCGAAGGATCTATTTATAGGCTGCTCATTCAGGAGGGACATCAATGCCATAAAGGCATTAACAATAGCCACTAAGGTAGTGGGTTAGTGGTGGAGTGGAAGAGGCTGACTGTTCAGCTGAAGAGACACTTTCCAGAGTCTTCTTCCGGATGGGCCACAAATTGGGTTGGACGGGTAGGCCTCATTAGAATTGGGCTGGGCAATTGGGCTTCCACATGGCCCAAAATACTATATATTTTGTGGTCCAAAAAATATAGTACACAAGACCCAAGCCCAAGCCCAAGCCCAAGCCAAAGGCCCAAAGGACCACCCAAAGGACCAATTGCCAAGATCCAAGTCCACGGCCACGAAACCCGAACCCGAACCCGAGCCCGAGCCCGAGCCGGAGCCGGAGCCGGAGCCGGAGCCGTCCATGCCGTCCGGCACGGACGGCGGGGCCGGATCGAGTGTGTGCTCACGCGAGAGCCCAACCACACACTTATCCACTTACTTGGCCCACTTGTTATTAAGCCCACATGTTTAAACACTTTTAAACAGCACACCACATTAATATTTAATCAATGTGGTATAACTTACACTTCATTAACTAATGAAGTAACTCTCCACCAAACTTTGAACATTTATATCTCACTCACCGGAAATCGGTTTTGAGCCTATAAATATACCACGCTCATCTACTCCGCGAGTAGAACAATAATCTAATATTTAATTTATGTAATAAATTAAATATTTGTTATTATTTATTTGGTCAAAAACCAAATTTCCAACAAACGAAAATTCAGACTTGATGGCTTAATCGATGGAAAGAATAATCATTAGTTGATTATCTCTCCATCTTCGATTATAGACACAGAGCTTAAAGAAATGAATATAGAACCAACCGAAGAAGAATCTGATTCGATGAATGGTAAATAAAATAAAATAAATAATACAAACATGAACGAATGGTAGAATTATTAGAGATTCTAGCTCTTGGTGGTGAAACATAAAAAAATCGTCTACTGCTATCGAAACCATAATCATTTTTCCAAAAGAATCGTGAGAAGAATTACTACCTATTACTGTGGAAGATTTCTGGATGTGAAGTAAGAATGCTCATGAGGAGTCCCTATTTATACTAGAAAATAGGAAAATGGATAAGCTTATTGTCAACCAAGTTTTTGGAAAGAAAAATTTTGCCGGATCATTTCCTTGGAGAAGGAGATTTCTTAAGAAATATATTGTGAAGGAGAATCTTGAATAATTCCTAATTACGCGGCTAAAATCTGCTGCTGAGTGATTAAAGTCCATAAGGAAATTCTAATTACTAGGGCATACTGCCGGGCTCAAACAAGAAAAATTGGACTAGAGAAAAAAAAAATGAATAATGCTTGGGCTTAATAAAAAAAAGGGCTGGAATAATTAAATAATACTTGAGTTAGAAATTTAAATAAAGATACTTAGTAAATAAATAATTGTAAATATGCTTAATATAAAATTATGTGACCATGCATGTATAAATTATTTCCTAGAGGCGCGATTTACGGAGCTCAACAATTTAATCACACATAAAAAATATATATATAAAAATTTAATTAATAAATAGGAAAAATGTAGCAAAATATTTGGGGTGCTACATCCTCCCCTCCATTTAAAAAATTTCGTCCTCGAAATTACTTACCTAAGTTTAGGAAGTGAGATATCTAATTGTAATGTCATCTTTCTTTTCTCACGTAGCTTCACTAATATCGTGTCTACTCTAACTTTGACTAGTGGTACTGTCACGACCGCACTTTGCTAAGGATAGCTAAGACGGGAAACCGTGACTAGGGGTTGGATATAAGAAGCGGGAAAGAAAGGGGAAATGACTTGTAACTCAGTAATTAGCAAAATGAATAATTGAATATAATCGATTAATAGAGATTTGGGAGATGAACAAAGTTAACGAGAAAAGCTCATGGCTTAAATGTTATACAAGTATTCAAGAGAAGAAACCTTGCAAAGTCAAACATAGTCCGAAGGCATGAAGAAATAAAGGTAGAGTAGTTCTCGATTTACTGGTTCATGAAGCCAGTTATACATAATTATCTAAAAAAGATAATAGAAGTATACAGCGGAAGTCTTTAACAAAATAGATACACGAGCAGGGCTGAGTACTTGATGAATGAATCTCCTCTCAACACTGTCGCCCTTGCCACCTCGCTCAACCTGCAAGTTTTGAAAACACGAGCAGGGCTGAGTACTTGATGTACTCCGTGAGGTTATGCCCAAAAATAATTTTCAGGAAAATAATCACCAATCATGCATTTCACAGTTACCACAAGATTTTATCAAAATACTTATGTAAATAAAACAACTTTATTTCCATAAACAATTGGAGTGCACTCCCCATTTTCTTCCACATCTGTATTATCCATATCTGTAAGTACGCCGGCAAGGTGACCACCTCACCGGACGTTTCCATGCATAACCGGCCCACCTCTGGAGCACACAATCACGACTTCGTGTACACATCACCTGGCTAGCGACCTTTGTCTAACTCAGGCTCGATCGATATAACGTTGGCAATCCAACACAGATAGGCATCACACATAAAACCAAAAACATTTTATGCATGAAAGGGTTTTGAGTCAACTTGCTTTATTTTCAAAACATGCTTCATTATAGCAACAATATAATTTTCTTTGTTAGAACGCCCACCTGATTGGAAAGTGATAGATCGGTTCCAGGTTTCTTCTTCACGTTCCTCGACTCTCTTCCCTTGCTTGACCTTTAGGGAAAAGTCTTGTTTCAGAAGATATTCTAGTTGTAGAGAAATAATATGTTATTCCTAGAATTCTCGTTCTAGTATTATATCTCATTCGAGTTTTAGGAACTCGTATCTGCTTCTAGTTCGTATCGCGTCTTGAATTATATTACTAATCGAGAAGATAGAAAAGTCCACCCGAAAAATTCGACATGCCCTCGACGTTCGATAAGACTACTCGATAATTCTAAATTATTTAAAATCAGCTAAAGTCGACTAGTTCAAATGAGAACTCAATTTCTCCATTCGAACTAGTCCCAAGACTCGATCAAGACGCTTAACAAAGCAGTAGAAGGTCCGTCATATGAAAAACAAGTTCAACATTCTAAGAGAATTTAGAAATTCTGCGACCCTCTAGGAAAATAATTGTTTCTCACTCATTATAAATCAAAACAGAGCATATGATATTGATTTGGAAAGATAACACATAGGGCTACAACATGTTCAAATTTCAGAATTTCCCCATGAACGAGCTGGGAGTTTGAAGCATTTATTCCCAGAACTCGAATCTGAAAATCGGAAATTTGGCAGATTTTGGTACCAACTTTGAGTGAGGATTTCTCCCTCGTTTCTTGATGGATTCGAATGAATGAGTTATCAAAACTGAAGTTCAGAAAACAAGGAACAACTTTCTAATTATACTATTTTCATTCGACCAAAGGAAAGTGGTCAAAACATGGTTGGAAAAACGGGACAGAAGTTGTTCGTCGGAATTTCCAGATTAGAGATACAAACTTTGAAAAATCATAGTAAATTTATACGAACTCCGTTTTGAGTGAACGAAATATCTATGGAAAGAAAAAGGAACGTACTTCAACATGGAAGAATAATTAATGTCAAATTTCGAACGAGCTGTTCTCAATTTAGCCCGCAAGTGGGCTGATTTCTAGATTTCAAAAGAGATGTGATGTGAATTTCGATTTGTCATAGCCGATTCATTTGGACTCGAATAGAGATAAAATTTTGGCTACGGATAGCTGAGAACATGAGCTAAAACTTTCATTTAGGACCCGAAATGAGATAGAGTCGGGAAAGGGTTCGAAAATGCTGAACAAAACGTGCACGCCAACTATTCGATAAAAGGTCTGATCCTGAAACTGCATTCAAAGGCTATGACTTTGACTTTTGATGATTCTAAATCATTACTTGACATCGAAAGCGTGGAAGGAACTTATCAGAGACACAAAACCAAGGCTTTAAGGTGTCTATCATGAAGAACAAAGGGATGATTCTAACAAATTATACATCAATGCTCATGGCACAAGAAGTAGAACACAAAAATGAGACAATCGAACACATGTAGGAACCTCTAACAATGAAACTGAATCTGTAGCACCATGTATGGTTTTCGAATCTTCATCTATTACTCCTAATCATGCTTGAACCGACAAGAAAAGAGAAGATTACCTCAAAGAAGAGAAACGAAACCGAAGTGGGTTCTTCGAGCTTGTAAACCGAAGCTTCCATGTCCTATTTGCAGCTCTTGAATCATGATTTCGACCTCAAATTCTCATTCTATGGGTCGAAATATGGGGGAGGGCGAACTTTGGGAGTGATCGGAGACCGGAGGAGTCGCCGGCGAAAGTTCAGCCTCGCCGCCGTTGTCGCCAGCAGCTCGCTGTCACGAGTCACAGCCGATTGTCGCCATCGCCGTCGCGGCAGCATCAGTGGCACGGACTGCTGCCGTCCCGGAGCCGACGCCATCACCTCGCCGTACTTCAACTTGATGTCTCCAGCTGTTGCCGCCGCTTGCATCCTCGTGCAGCAGCAGGGCCAGGGCGATGTTTCGAATCGCTGCCCTCCGTTCTCCTCTATTAACAGGTCGAAGATGCTGCTGCATTTGATTTCCATTTTCTTTACTGCTAAAGCCTTTCATTTCTTTTCTCTCGATTTCGATTGATATGGAAGGAAGAGTTTTTGGGTGGTGAAAATGGTGTCAAGAAGATGAAAAGTGAGATGGGGATGTGGCTGCATGTCATCCATTATCAGTGATGGGCTTCAAAAATTGGGCTTCAAAGTTTGGGCTTCTATTTAGGCTAGCAAAAATTTAATTAAAAAGGCCCATTGATTAAACTCTCTTCAACTAAATCAAAATTAAAACAATAGAGCTCGACTTTCAAAACGGAACCTGAATCGCACGAGAGAAAAATTATCGACAACTATCAATGTGTGCACTTGTACATCTAGAATAATCCACCAATAATTATAAGTCCAAAAGACTTAAACGAAAAACTATTTCGTATCATAACTACTTCACCAAATATTTATATTATTGATCTCAAATACTCGAGAAATTTTATTTCCTCCCTCGAAATTCTAATTTTTCCAAAAACGAATTTTTACGGCTATTACAGGTACTTTCTTGTGTGGACTTTTCTATCTACCATGGAAACTGGATACTTCTCATTGGTGAAATTCTTAACTATCTACTTCTAGCTCGACGTGATTCACTAGGATGCTTGGATCGTGAATGTATCGTCTTTAGCTATGCTATCTATTTTGGTCATTTTTCTCAGCAACGGTTAAGGTACCTGACATAGTCTGACCATCTTCATTCGCCTCGTTCTGGTTCATGGCATAGACACGTGCATTTCCCCTTTGCCAGCATTGTCATTTTGGCTTCTCCCTCCGGGGTTTTGGTTTCGCCCAATATTGTTGTTGTTGTGATTTGCAGGCCATTGATTTGGGCAATTTGAGGCCAAGTGCCGTCCTTGGTAGCATCTATAACACACATTTTCTCCAACTCTACACCTCCCAAAGTGATAGCGTTGACATTGTCGACAGAGTGGCTTGCTCGTTTCCAACCCTTGACTGCTCCCTTTGTTTAGCCTGGACTTCTTTTCTTGTTGGAAGTTGCCTCCATCTTCTCGATTATCCCGGTGTCTCTTCTCGCCCCGAGCTTGGGGGTTTAGCTGTTGGATTTTCTAGTTTCAGGTGTGCGGCCACTGCTTGAGCACGTTGCAGAATATCAGAGTATGATGTGAGGTTCAGGGCTGCCAAGTGCCCTCCGATCTCAGGACGTAACCCGTTTTCAAATCTCCATGCTTTCTTCTCCTCACTGTCAACTAGGTGTGGAGCATAGCGAGCAAGTTGAGTGAACTTTCGCTCGTACTCCAAGAGTGACATTGTCCCTTGCTCCAAATTCATTAACTCTGTTTCCTTCTGCTTGCGGAAAGCCTTAGGGAAATACCGTCCCATCACCTTTTCCTTGAATACTCGCCAGGTGATGGCTCTGAGTTGCTCTTCATTGAGTGCAGAAGTCTCAGACTCCCACCAATGACTTGCATCATCTGTAAGCTGGAAGATGGCGCAAGTAACCTTCAAGTCATATGTACAGCGCATATAGTTGAAAATGCACTCTAGCTGGCGAATCCACTCTTCTGTTCCAGGCGGCCCTTCATTTCCCTTTAGGGTTGGGGGCGCCATGCTTCGGAATTGGGTCAACACATTTCCACCCGTCCCTTGATGTTCGTTCACCTGTTGGGGAATTGCTCCCCTAAGAGCTTGCACAAATAGGTTTGTAAGATCTGTAAGGACTTCATGAGTGTTATCACCATGGGTTTCACCATTTTCATCCTCATTGTTCACCGATTGCGTTTCTTCACTATCCTCATGTTGGTCTTCTTGTGGTTGTGTGTTTTTCTTTTGCCTAACCATTATGTTATTTCGAGATTAATTCCATCGCCATAAGACACTTTGAAAATTGTCAATACTATAATCTAATCGAAGACGAAGATTCAACACCTTCAAAATCTAATGAAACTAAATTAAATAAATAAAAACAACTTAATATTCTAACACTAGGTACTAGATTCCTCATCTCTCGGCTTTCACTTGCTCTAAGATCATCATTAAAGTCTGATTCTACCTCATTATGTCCCTCAAGGTTCTTAATTCTCTAACCATCTATCAGGAAGTCTAAAGTAAATTTCGAGGACTTAAAATAATACATTAAATAAATAACACTTGATAAAAGCTTATGACTCTTTTACCTCTTTTGGCACGACGCAGCGATGGTGATGATGGTCTTAACTTATTATTTTTGCAAGTCTACAGGAAAGTAGACCTGCTCTGATACCACTCTGTAACGCCCCAATTTTCATAAATAAATAAATTGGTTTGTTAAAAAGAAAACTACATTTATTAACTACTAAAAATCGACAAAATAAGTCTTAGAAAAAAAAAAAAAAACTCAAATAAAATACTTGCAAGCGGAAGTCTTTAACTAAAATATTATTCAGGAATTAATCTAGCTCATTAATAATTAATCCCGACTCCACCATCATTCACCAAGCCGCTCATCGCCCGAGTCTGCTCCTGAAAAATAAAATAGTTTTGGGATGAGTACTATTAATTCAGTGGGGTTGCATTTATCCATATTATAAGAATTACTTCAAAAGAATATATGTAAACATGTTCTTCCTCTTATTCTCATTTTTTACGTCCGTAGACGAAACTTCCTTTATTTTACGTTCGAAGACGAAACTTCCTTTATTTTACGTTCGAAGACGAAACTTCTCTATTTTACGTCCGAAGACGAAACTTTTCTATTTTACGTTGGAAGACGAAACTTCACTATTTTACGTCGGAAGACGAAACTTATTCTCATTAGCTTGTAAGCTAAAACTACAGATCGCACATATCAATTGAGCAAAACGTATAATAAGGATAAATATGAAAATGCAATTTTTTCCCCCACCTTAACCTTTCCTTGACTTGACTCATTGAGAAACTGCAATTAAATTGTTAAGTCCTACGCGCCTCGCCTAAGAAAAGAAAATGATCTTAATTACTAATAAATTTTCAAGAAATGATATTATTACTAAATCTACACGTGTATATATATACATATAAATATAATAAGGTTATATACTATACATAATAAATTAGCGAATTTAAAAGATGGCATATGTGCAAACTAACAAGTATACGCATACATATATATGTATATGTGATCAACTGTATAACTAATACTATAAAATATAATTGGTTTGACATGCATGACATATATGTATATATATATAAAATGATCTAGAGAGAGATAACTAGTTGGAAAACTTTGAGAAGAAAACTTGTCGGCAACCATTATATGGAATGAAAATTCAGACTTGATGGCTTAATCGATGGAAAGAATAATCATTAGTTGATTATCTCTCCATCTTCGATTATAGACACAGAGCTTAAAGAAATGAATATAGAACCAACCGAAGAAGAATCTGATTCGATGAATGGTAAATAAAATAAAATAAATAATACAAACATGAACGAATGGTAGAATTATTAGAGATCCTAGCTCTTGGCGGTGAAACATAAAAAAATCGTCTACTGCTATCGAAACCATAATCATTTTTCTAAAAGAATCGTGAGAAGAATTATTACCTATTATTGTGGAAGATTACTGAATGTGAAGTAAGAAGGCTCACGAGGAGTCCCTATTTATACTAGAAAATAGGAAAATGGATAAGCTTATTGTCAACCAAGTTTTTGGAAAGAAAAATTTTGCCGGATCATTTTCTTGGAGAAGGAGATTTCTTAAGAAATACTACCTCCATCCCATTACATTAGTCCTTTTTGCTTTTTGATTGTTCGGCACGTTTTTCCACCGAAACCTAGTACGAGTTTTAAAATATAATTTTGACGTATTCATTTTTTCACGGGGTACTATGAGTGTCATAGTACCCCGTGAAAAAATGAATACGTCAAAATTATATTTTAAAACTCGTACTAGGTTTCGGTGGAAAAGCGTGTCGAACAATCAAAAAGCAAAGATGACTAATGTAATGGGATGGAGGTAGTATGTTGTGAAGGAGAATCTTGAATAATTCCTAATTACGCGGCAAAAAATCTGCTGCTGAGTGATTAAAGTCCACAAGGAAATTCTAATTACTAGGGCATACTGCCGGGCTCAAACAAGAAAAATTGGACTAGAGAAAAAAAAATGAATAATACTTGGGCTTAATAAAAAAAAGGGCTGGAATAATTAAATAATACTTGAGTTAGAAATTTAAATAAAGATACTTAGTAAATAAATAATTGTAAATATGCTTAATATAAAATTATGTGACCATGCATGTATAAATTATTTTCTAGAGGCGCGATTTACGAAGCTCAACAATTTAATCACACATAAAAATATATATATATATATATATATATATATAAATTTAATTAATAAATAGGAAAAATGTAGCTAAAATATTTGGGGTGCTACATCCTCCCACGGCCCATTGAAAAAAAAAAAGTATTTAACCCAATATTAGACATACTATTGGGGCTTAATTAAAAAAAAATGGCTGAAGTAATTAAATAATACTTGGGCTAAAAAAATGCTTAGTAAATAAATAATTGCAAATATGCTTAATATAAAATTATGTGATTATGCATGCATAATTTATTCTTTCTAGAGAGGCGCGATTTACGGAGCTCAATAATTTAATCACATAAATAAATAAAATAAATAAATAAATAAATAAGAAAATGTAGCTAATTTTTTTTTTGGGTGCTACATCCTTCTCTGCTTTTTTAAAAATTTCGTCCTCGAAATTGCTTTTTTTTAAAAAAAAAAAAAGAAAAAAATATACCTTAGAATGAATATCATTTGATAAACCTTACGACTCTTTTACCTCTTTTGGTACGATGCAGCGGTGGAGATGATGGTCTTAACTTATTAAATTTGCAAGTCTACAGGAAGGTAGACCTACTCTGATACCACTCTGATAATTAATCCCGACTCCACCATCATTCACCAAGCCGCTCATCGCCCGAGTCTGCTCCTGAATAATAAAATAGTTTTGGGATGAGTACTATTAAGTCAGTGGGGGAAAAAGTTGCATTTCGTATTTATCCTTATTATACGTTTTGCTCAATTGATATATGTGATATGCAGCTTTAGCTTACGAGCTAATGAGAATAAAGAAGTGTCGTCTTCGGACGTAAAATAAAGGAAGTTTCGTCTTCGGACGTAAAATAAAGGAAGTTTCGTCTTCGGATGTAAAATAAAGAAAGTGTCGTCTTCGGACGTAAAATAAAGAAAGTTCGTCTACGGACGTAAAAAATGAGAATAAGAGGAAGAACATGTTTACATATATTCTTTTGAAGTAATTCTTATAATATGGATAAATGCAACCCCACTGAGTTAATAGTACTCATCCCAAAACTATTTTATTTTTCAGGAGCAGACTCGGGCGATGAGCGGCTTGGTGAATGATGGTGGAGTCGGGATTAATTATTAATGAGCTAGATTAATTCCTGAATAATGTTTTAGTTAAAGACTTCCGCTTGCAAGTATTTTATTTGAGTTTTTTTTTTTTTTTTTTTTTTCTAAGACTTATTTTGTCGATTTTTAGTAGTTAATAAATGTAGTTTTCTTTTTAACAAACCAATTTATTTATTTATGAAAATTGGGGCATTACAATGGGCCACTACGCCATTACTTGGCCGTTGAAGGAAGTGCAGGAGTGGATGAGATAAAGGGTCGTGTGTAAGAGCCCTTCTAGAACACCCCCGGAAGACGGAACGGCCACGCGGGTTGAACGCTGGATGTTGGGCTCACAAGACGGATTGGGCTCATGTTGCACAGGCCTAAAACACTATAGTTTTTGTGGTCCAAAAAATATAGTATGTAAGGCCTAAGTACAAGCCCAAAGACCAAGCAAGATGCGTTTTTTATGTATGTCTCCCTCGAATGCAGCCATGCCTCTCTATATATAGGCGACTCACCATGGGAGGATTAACAGCCCACTACTCGGCATTAATGGGCCACTACGCCATTACTTGGCCGTTGAAGGAAGTGGAGGAGTGAAGGAGATAAAGAGTCGTGTGTAATAGCCCTTCTAGAACACCCCCGGAAGACGGAACGGCCAGCGGGCTGAACGCTGGACGTTGGGCTCACAAGACGGATTGAGCTCATGTTGCACAAGCCCAAAACACTATAGTTTTTGTGGTCCAAAAAATATAGTATGTAAGGCCCAAGTATAAGCCCAAAGACCAGCCCAAAGGACCAATTGCCAATATCCAAGTCCACGACCACGAAACCTGAGCCGGAGCCGTCCGTGCCGGACCACGGATGGCGGAGCCGGATCAAGTGTGTGCTCACGCGAGAGCCCAACCACACACTTATCCACTTACTTGGCCCACTTGTTATTAAGCCTACATGTTTAAACACTTTTAAACATCACACCACATCAATATTTATTCGATGTGGTATTCCTCCCACTTCATTAAATAATGAAGAAACTTCCACCAAACTTTGAACATTTATATCTCACTCACCAGAAATTGGTTTTGAGCATATAAATATACCACGTTCATCTACTCCACGAGTAGAACAATAATCTAATATTTAATTTACGTAATAAATTAAATATTAATTATTATTTATTTGGTCAAAAACCAAATTTCCAACATTTCATTCTACGTACTGTATTTTTGGGGTCTTGTTCCGTACGTGCGTTTATATTGCACTGTTAGTAGGTTGCGTTTCTTGGCTTTTTAAACTTTGTATGCAGCAACTGGGGGAGCTCTGGCTAAATCTCAGTTAATAAATAATTATATTGTTTTTTTTTTTGTTTTTTTTTTAATTTTTTTATTATCAATTTTATCACTCAATATATGTTACGCGAAATACCACTAAATTATGTATGCATAAAAAAAGTCTATTTTATGATCTCTACCATTTAAATTTACGGATGGGAACCTCTCTTCTAATTTTCGTGTCCCAATTATATCCCAAATCTTTATTTTTATTATAGTTTATATAGTTTTTTATATATATAAAAAGAGGAAAATATAGTAAATCATAAAAAAAGTTATAAATAAAAATAGAAATTTTTAATAATCATATATCCTAATTTTGGATTTTAATTATCAACCCAGTATTCTAAAAATCTCCGCCTAGGCCCGCCTATATGCTAGGCCGCATGCTGCCGCTCGACTAATGCTAAATCCGCTTAGGTTCTAAGCGATATCATAGCTATTGACATGATTAGAACTTAATTTGAACTAGTCGATACTTATGCCAACTAGGCTGTACAATACGTGATTTGGATGGCTAGACGGATTTATAATTAAATTAGATTATATATATTTCAATAGATAAATAGATATTATGTTGAAAGTTAGAAAACTTTGTTGGAGACTATGAAGTTTATGAAATTGGACTATTAATTATCATATTTTATATTTTTATTATGAATTTGATTATAAAATTATGAATAATATATGTTGGTATAGTTTGTACCGGGTGATATAATGCAAAAAATGTAAAACAAGCATTGTGGTTCTAATCTGCCTAGGCTCCCGCCTAGGCGCCAGACCCCCTTCTACCGTCCGACTAACGTCTAGCGATTCTTAGAACAATGTGTCAATCCTAATATGACTAATAAAAGTAAAAGTAAACACTAAAAATTAATTATACACCCTAATCGAATAGGTGAACCCTAAAAAATAATTATAAATTAAATTAAATTATTATAAATTAAAATTATTGAAGAAAGATATATAAAAGTAATAGAAATTACTAGGATTTAAGACATAGTTAAAATACTAAACAGAGGATGTCAAGTGTTAAATTCATGCTTCTAAAGTCAAGGGAAATAATACTATACTATAAATGCTTCAAAATAAGCCACACTAACTAATAATTCTAGTTTAATTAGCTTTAACATGAAAATTTCTTTCTTTCTATCTATCTATCTATCTATCTATCTATTATTATTATTATTATTATTATTATTATAAAAGAGCTAATTATTATAATTTTTGCTTTGCCGAATGTACCCTTATTCTAAATCTATTTTATAGGTAAATAAAGTAATTATGAATGTAATTTTATTATTGAATTAAATTTATATAAACTTCTCCTACTTCAACTAAAATTCTACTTTCTCTCTCTCATTTATCTTCTCAATTTTTCAATAACATTATTCATCTCCTCAAGAATGTATTGCTTCATACGTGCTATATCATAAAACTCATAATAATAAATAATAAGTATGATATAAATAATGAAATATAACAAAAAATTATATTATTTTTAACATACCTTTCAAAATTAATAAAAAAAACATATATACGTGCGACGTATGCAATATATGCTAGTATCTATATATATATGGGTCATTGGTCGTAGCATTTTCACATAAAAAATATACAAGAGATTAATTACCTTTAGAGTTCCCGGCCCTGAAAGAGTATAGATGTATTATGCAGGGGCGGAGCCAGGGGGGGACTGGGGAAGACTTGAGCCACCCCTCAAAAAAAAAATTCACTTACTATATTTTTAGAATTTTTATAATTTTTAAATATTAGTATTGAAATATATATTTTAGCCCCCTTAGCTCATGATTTTTGGCTACGCCACTGGTATTATGTATTGAGTGACGAATTCAAGTAGATGACCTCATCAGAGAGGTGGCAAATTAATTGAATAATGTGCTCATTGCAAAGTGCCCCAGTGGCAAATCCAAGGACGGAGCCATACATTCTAAATTAAAAACAAATAAATAAAAAAACTTGCATTAAGTCTCTAGACTTTGATTTTTCATCATGAAGATTTTTATGATTTCTATTATGTTTTTTTTTGTTTTTTTTTTCTTTTTGTTAAGCGAGACACTTCAAATTAATCCCTTTTTAATACATGCGTGTAATTATGGTAATGTGCATACTTGTAGAATTCCTTGTTTACAATCCGCAAAAGTTAATTATATGTGGCTTTTAAATATTACTATTAATTTCTTATATATTTTCTTGTGCACCTTAATTTTTCTCTACTGTCCCTGCTTTCTTTCTCTCTCTATTTTGGCCATTTTAATTCGTTTTTATAATCCAGAATCCCATCGATGTAAGAAGAATAATATAATTGCAAAATAAAGTAGAAATGGAACAAAGTTGAATTGTCAATAAATAGAAAAAGTTAATGAAGGAGCATATTAACTATTAACAAAAGTGACCAAGAACCCCTAAAAGGTGAAAACGGAAAAGAATAATAATAATAATAATAAAACAAATTTATTCCTCTAAATCCAACCCCCAAATCTTAGCTCCAACCCAAAAATCACTTTGCATCCTACATGTAGTTTCGTTGATGTGTGTCGTCATCGCTGATGATATTAAGTCAGTTGAAACTCCTCGAACAATCCAAACCTACCTCTCATGTCATGACCACCTTCACTATATATATAACGACCACTCCCCCACTTATTTCCATTAAAACAAACTAATAGCTTCATTTCATAACACTTTTTAATTTCCGAGAAGAAAAAGAATGGCGGAGGACAAGATTATTCTGCTGAATCTGTACTACAGCATGTTCGGAATGAGGGTGAGAGTGGCGTTAGCAGAAAAGGGCGTGGAATACGAGTACAGAGAGGAAGATTTGCCCAACCACAAAAGCCAGCTTCTACTAGAGATGAACCCGGTTCACAAGAAAATACCGGTTCTCATTCACAACGGCAAACCGGTATGCGAATCGTTGAACATTGTTCAGTACATCGACGAGGTGTGGAAGGATAGGTCTCCTCTTCTGCCTTCCGATCCTTACCAGAGAGCTCAAGCCAGGTTCTGGGCTGATTACATCGACAAAAAGGTATCATTTTAGTAATAAAATGATGGCGGTAGATAACTTTGTGTGATATTAATTTGTTTCTTTCTTTTTTTTTAATTATTGATGAACTATAGCTACCGGATGCCGGGAGAAAGCTATGGACTACGAAAGGGGAAGAGCTAGAAACGGGAAAGAAGGAATTCATAGAGATCCTCAAACTGTTGGAGTCGGAGCTCGGGGTGAAGCCCTTCTTCGGCGGCGACAGCTTCGGATATGTGGACGTGGCGTTGATCACGTTTTCCACGTGGTTCCAAAGCTACGAAACGTACGGTAACTTGAGCATCGAAGAACACTGCCCCGAACTGATGGCGTGGGTGAGGAGGTGTTTGGAGAGAGAGAGCGTGTCGAAATCGTTGGCGGATCCGAACAAGGTTTACAACTTCGTTTTGATCCTCAGGAAGAGGAGGGGCATCGAGTAGGCATCAACTTTTGTTTTGTGTTAGATTTGTGGAGTTGTGTTTGTTTCTTTTCGTGGGAAGTTTAAGAATCAAAGTGCATTGGCTTGTGTGTCGTTTTTACTCTTTGCTATTTTATTTGTACTCGGTTTCGCATTTAATATTTAATCATTTAAGAATATGTACGTGAGCCTTGTTCATTTTATTACTATTAAAATTAATTATTCTTACGTATTACTATATCCTACAATCACAACTACAAGTACTATCCCTACCCTCACATAACATATTTTAATTAATACTATAAATTAAATAATACTCCATCTATCCACGACTTACACGCCTTTATTACCTTATTCGATCAACCTATGTGCTGCATCCATTTTTGGACGTGAACCACACATTTATTATTCCCTTCCCACCTCAAAAGTCAGTCAAATATAATTTTATATTCATTTCACTTTAATACCCACTCACATATTAAGTGAGACTCAAAACATATTACTTTAACACCATTCATTACAAAATTAGAAGCTGTACCGAAAGATTCCAAGCGCATACTTTGTAGACGGAAGGAGTATATATATAATGTGATCATTTTTCTTATTGGTCCAATAATGAAGTGTAACTTTTGTTCTCTTTTCACCAATGTGCAACAAAAGCCTAAGGTATCACAACGAGCCCATCTGTTTCAGCGGGACGGACTTGGGCTAAGTTGGGCCGGCCCAATTGACCGACACTAATACTATTTCGCTCGCCATGCAACAATCAATCGTCATGGCTAATGTTTATGTAACGCCATAAATATTAGTTTCAGACCTCATATTTTGCTAAGCTCATCGAACAATCGGCACCTACCATAAATTTCCAGTGCGGCGCCGGCGCAGTCGTTAATATATATATATCCACCGACATTGTACTTCCCAATATCTTTTGCAACTGTGCTGG
Source organism: Mentha longifolia (assembly GCA_001642375.2). Lineage (NCBI taxonomy): Eukaryota > Viridiplantae > Streptophyta > Magnoliopsida > Lamiales > Lamiaceae > Mentha > Mentha longifolia. The sequence continues at coordinate 23,760,561 of CM038110.1, read as the reverse complement.
TTCAATACTCTATTTTAAGCACTCGCAGATTTCGACTAAAAACTTACAGCAAACATTTTAGGTTTTCTCCGAGAAAAAAAAACAAATGGCGGACGAAGTGATTCTATTGGATTTGAATCCTAGCATGTTCGGAGTAAGGGCGAGGATGGCGTTAGCAGAAAAGGGCATCGACTACGAGGTCAAGGTAGAAGACCTACACAGCAAAAGCCAGCTCCTGCTGGAGATGAACCCGGCTCACAAAAAAATCCCGGTTCTCATTCACAACGGCAAACCGGTATGCGAATCGCTGATCATTGTTCAATACATCGACGAGGTGTGGAAGGAAAAAGCTCCTCTTCTGCCATCTCATCCTTACGAGAGAGCTCAAGCTCTGTTCTGGGCCGATTACATCGACAAAAAGGTACCTACTAATTAATTTGTTGGATTTTGTGCATCAATTTATATGTTTAGTGTTGATGAATTGTAGCTGTATGATGCTGTAAATTGGATATGGAGTGTAAAAGAAGAAGAGCGAGAAGCGGGGAAGAAAGAATTCATCAAGATCCTCAAACAACTGGAGTGGCAGTTAGGGGAGAAGGCCTTCTTCGGCGGCGGCAGCTTCGGATATATGGACGTGGCGTTGATCACGTATTCGATGTGGTTTCAGACCTACGAAAGGTGCGGCAACTTGAGCATTGCCCCCAACTGATGGCGTGGGTAAAGAGGTGTTTGGAGAGAGAGAGCGTGTCAAGATCCATGTCGGATCCGAACGAGGTCTACAATTACTTCTTGGCCCGCAAAAAGAAGCTGGGCATCGAGTAGAGACATATTGTCATTTTTCTTTCTGTTTATCGCAAGTCAAATGGAGATTGGAGAATAATTACTCACTCTGGCCTACTTTTGATGGAGTATTTGTTAACTATGTTTGATTTCCTTCACAAAAACCATTTTCTTCTTTCATCAACATATAGCTAGAGCCTAGAGCTAGTTCAACAAACAATTCAAAAATGATTATTCTCTGTTGCAGTGTGTTTATATTCTCGCTTTAGAACCACATGTTTTGAAAACTTAAAAATGTATTCACATCATCTGCCCTCAGGCCACGTGATGGTAACTTGATTATCTGAATTAGCTGCATTCAAATCTATACAATTCTGAGAAGTGGGCACATCTCCATCTGTTAAAAAACCAGGCTCCTTAGCCTGAGGCAGTGCAACTTCATTCCCCAGCATGAACACCACTGATGACATGCTTGGCCTATCCTTAGCAGATTTTTGCATGCACAGCAGTCCCACGTGGATCCAACGTAGCGCTTGAGATAAGTCGAACGAGGCCCCTAAGGAAGCATCTACTAGTTCATGTGACCTTTCTTCTTTGTAAAGTCTCCATGCCTGTGGAACAACCTCCCTCACTTTAATTTTGGCTAATTAATTAATAATAATGCAATTCTTTTCGGATTAAAAAAAATAATAATAATAATGCGATAGTAACTCTTATCTATGAAAACTCTACTTACATGTCCCAGAAGATTGAGATTCTGATCCTTGTTGAAGAACCCTCTGTTTCGCTTACCACTCACGATTTCTAGCATGAGAACACCGAAGCTGAACACATCGGATTTCACTGAGAATAATCCGTCTATTGCATATTCTGGAGCCATGTATCCACTGTTGGGGTGTTTTAGAGAATGTTATTAATGTCTATTCAAAATTTATATAAAAAACAGACTGTGGGCTTCTTACTATGTTCCAACGACTCTGCGCGTTTGAATTTCTGTTTCATTTCCTCCAAAACACCTGGCTAAGCCGAAATCTGATATCTTTGGATTCAAGTCGGCGTCTAGAAGTACATTGCTGGCTTTGAGGTCTCGATGAATGATTCTCAACATCGAGTCTTGATGAAGATACAATAGTCCCTTGGCAATTCCATTAATAATGTGGAAACGCTTTCCCCAATCAAGTAGCATATTTTTTTGTTTGATCTGCAATAACATATATGTTGGAGTCAATACTATATTCTCTTGTACATATGATAAAAACATGAGCAAAACTATAATATAGAGATGCATGAGCATTTTATCTTGATTATGTGATAGTGAGCCTATAGTACTTCAACCCAGAAAAACCATGTACAGATAACTCACCAAATAAAATCAAGTCTAGGCTATTGTTAGGCATGTATTCGTAGATCAACATGTTCTCCTCTCTTTCAATGCAACATCCTAGAATCCTCACCAAATTACGGTGCTGAAGTTTGGCGATCAAAACGACTTCATTCTTCAATTCATCCACTCCTTGTGAGGAGGTTTTTGACAAGCGCTTCACCGCGATTTCTTGTCCATCTTCCAGCTTGCCCTGTGGTATAAATTGCAACTTAATGTCGATAAAAGTCTAACCCTAATGTCAATTTTCTAAGCTATTTTCATATATACCTTGAAAACAGGTCCAAATCCACCCTGCCCAAGCTTGTTGCCGACAGAAAAATTATCTGTGGCTTTCAAAATTGTGGATAGCTTTAAGAATGGCAAATCTACTTCAGCTTTGACACGATTTGCACTAGATATCCCTGCAAAACCGTTCCACGTGAGATGGAAGAGCTATACTAGATGAGTGTTGTTGAGAGATAGCATGTGCTCATCATACCTTCTTTTTTCTTCATTGGAACCTTCTTCTTCTTGTTCTTCTCCTCCTCCTTCTTCTTCCTGTTGCCGGCACGAATGAAAATGAGGATTAGACAGACGAGAAACATTCCTGCCGCTGATGTAAAAACAGCTATAAATATCACTCTTTTCTTCTTTCCGCTTCCGGAGACTGCAACAACAGTAATTCGAAATTCAAATCAAACAAACAAATACGGAGTAATAAACATTAAATCTTTTTCCACGGTATTTATGTTCTTGCTCGATCATCGTTATTTAGCGTTACATTTAGTTTTGGACATCATAAGTCAATGTAGGTTAGATCAAATTTAGAAGAGAATAAGGGGGACTGGTTGAAGTCAGGCCCGTCTCTGAGCAGGCTTAAGCTGTTATTCAGAACAGGGCCCCCAACAAAATGGGGCCTCAAAAAATATATGAAGCCCAACTTTTTTTGAAAAGCCCAAGTCCAGACCATTTCTTAGTTTCTCACTGTTTGACTTTAATACTCGTATTTCGTTCTCAGCCGCACTCTTCTTCGAGACTTCGAGTTCCGCATCGTCTTCTTCTTGTTCCCCTTTTCTTCTTCCCAAAAAAATTTACAGCTTCTTTTTCTAATCAATTTTAACTCTAATTTCCAAAGTTCCAACACATGTCTTTTACATTAACTTCATCTGGATTAATGGAATCCAACGGGAAATTTTCTTCCTGTTTATTTGCAAGTGATTTCGATTTTAAATAAAAGATCAAAACTATTTGCATATTTGGTTTTATAATTTGTAAGTAACTACCTCCATCTCAACTAATTAGGGACGTGCTCCGTTTTGGTCCGTCTCAAAAATCAGACATATTTCTTAAAATGACAAAGAATACTTAGCTACAATTAACTTTATCTTCTCAAAATTAATTACAACCACATATACTCCACTCTTTTGGTTTTTTGATCTACAGTAAATGCCCCTAATTAGTTGAGATGGAGGTAGTATTATCATAGTACAATTATTATTTTTAAGTGATATTTTGGTAAAATTTAAAGGCCTAATTTTATATTTAGCACAGGGCCTCAATATTGATTGAGACGGGCCTGGTTGAAGTAGATCCTTACCCAATTCCTCAATAGGCAATTCCTCAATAGGCAGTCTAATGTAAAGATTTTGTCCACCTTGAGCTAAAGTTCTGATGTCGAGAAAGTCGCCATGGTAAAACAGACACCCGGTCCCTCCTTCTCTTATATCCAACTGCGCGTACGCCGTACAAGAACAGTTCTTCAAGCATTCCGCCATGCACTCTACAATCCCCTTCCTCTCATAACTGAAGGAAGAATTTCTCGAGTCCGGCAATTTAATCCCAGCGAGCTTCAAGAACCCATCTGTTCCTTCTACACACTTCAACGGCGTCCTCCGTACGCATCCCTGTGTTGTATTCTCGAATCCACGGAGACACCGACACGGCAGCGAACCTCCGCACACGGCATTCGCGCCACACAAGTTGTAGCCGTCGCAACTATCCGTCACCATATCGTTAACAATCCAGGAGCTGGTGCTATAGTTCCATGTCCAGCGCATTCCGCCGCCATTCGGACTCAGTCTGAGATTGGTAACCGCTGCTGGATCTACCTGATCTTCTCGGTACTCGACCTCATCGCCAGTCATCCGGAGCGTAGGATTGTTAGGTGTGGCAGCAGGTGCACCGCTGAATCCTAACCCGTTCCAGGGTCCAAATCTGTACTGGACATCCTGACCTCTTTTGAAGAGCATTTGGGGATATCCAGCCGCATCAAGGTGAGCGGTGAACCGACTCAGAGCCGGATCGTCGTAGGCAGTCCATGCCGTGAGGAAAGTCTCCTGTCCTGTCGCGAGATTGGATCCGAGGCTCATCCCTGATATATATGTGTCGGACGGGTAATCGAAACTCTGCCACAGGATTTTGTCCAGATAGTTATCATCTGCGTCCTTGATCACGAGCATGCCTGAGTCTAGTAGTTGTGCTGCTGGGTTTTGCACGGACCGTGAGGGTAAGGATGCCCATATGATGCTGCCGGAGTCATTCTCGGCCACGAACAGACTTCCCGGCTTTGCAACCGATAGGACGCCTGATGTAGTCGTCAGTGGGTTTTCGCGGTTGGCAACCCAAACCACTGCCTCGGATGGATTAGCTGCTATGTTGTTGTACCATATCCCTACATATCGATTGGTGGAATTTGTAGGACTGAAAAATCCAAGTGCAAACATCCCACCTCGTGAAACCAGGGTCTCTCCATCTCTGATTGTCTCTGAACTGTTTATGCTATCAGCTGCATCACAAATTGACTGGATTAATATTATACAGCAGGAGCAGATAAACATAAAGGGTAATACGGATAATATTTTTCCAAACTCCATGCTTTCAGCTCCTTCTCTTCTCTATTTCTAGTGCAGCAGCAGTTAGTTATTCCACTTGGAAAATTTATCTATACTTTTCTTCTTCTAATTTAAAGTTTTAAACTATCTCCATGCTGCAAAACTCTAATTCCTCGACCAGTTTAGAAAATGAAAAGAGAAGGTAAGGTAAGGAAAGTCAAGTCAATTTGGGTAGGGTCACACGTTTTATTATAAAGCAATTATCCTAAATTTGATTGGTTTGGGACACACCAACAAGACGATCCTTACTACTATTTTAAAAGTATAGTCCATGGCTCGAAGTCTAGTATGACTCAGTATAAAACCTTCACATTGCGATTATTAAAAGTAGTACAATCGCAACAATAGTTTAAATAATAAACAAGAAGACATGAGAATTATTTACTACTTCCCCCGTCCCACTTATATAGGGATAGTTGACTGTCTTTTTGTGAGACAAAAATACAGTCAACTATCCCTATATAAGTGGAAGGGAGGGAGCAAGTAAGATGAAGAAAAGATAAGATAAATATTTTAATTGAAACTAAATTTATTTACAAATACAATTATGTGTATTTTGTGCTACATAAACATCTCAATTTAATTTTAATAATCTATATACTATATAAAAGCAAAGTACAAGGGTTATTTTTGTAAATTTATATTTTATTTTTCCCTTTTTTTATTTCCTTAAATTTTTTTAGCCGATCACTTATTCATTCGCAGTTGCGTCTCTTCTTTTTTTTTTTTTTTTTTTTTTTTGAGCATACATAAGTCGCGTCTGTTCTTGAAAAGTCACAACGTATCCTTCAGGTGAGACTTTTAAATATATATATATATTGTTGCCTGCCATTAGTATCTTTTGCAACAAATCACTCGCGAGCGGAATTTTAATTTCGATAATTCTGTTTGGTGTGTGTTGCTGTTGTTGAGTACATGTGGCGTGGATAACCTGCCTGCTTTTCGGGGAAAGATGCCATCCAAATAATTCATATCTTAAACAAAATCTATGATTCTCCAAATATGATATATCTAATGAGGTTATACTGTAGATCAACCGTATCACTTTTAATTTTCTGAATCTTACATATCGGTCCTTTTCTTTTTTATTTCGTTGGGTTTATGTTAGGGGTGAGTACGGGTCAATTAACCGACTACTTTACATTTAAAAAAACCGATCATGCGATTTTTTATCGGGTCGGTTAACCGTTATAAATTAAAAAATAAAGACCAAAAACCGTAAAAGCGGTTAACCTAAAAATCGGGCCGATTAACTGTTTATCTAACGATTAACCATAAAGAAAAGAATATTCTATATCTTAGAATATACATGCAAAATAAATAATTTATAAAAATTAAAAAACAATGAAATTTAATTGCGTAATCCTAATAGAATAAGCTTTGCAATAACTTAAACTAACAATCGAGTTACCTTCAATTGCTTATTAACTTTTGGCTCCAGCAATACTCAGAATCGAGTGATTTTCTCTCAAACTTTATTAGTAATATCAATAAAATATATATATATATAATATAATATAATATGTATATATAAAAAAACATATATTTATTTAATTGGTACCGGTTCGATTAACTGCCGGTTTTTTAGGCATAGAAACCGAAACCGAATCGTTAGAGTTGGGTTTTGAAAATTAGAAATAAAAACCGAACCATACGGTTCGATTACCCATATTTTCAGATTGGGTTCGGTCTGAATAGTTGGTCGGTTCGGTTTTTCGATTTTTTATGCTCAGCCCTAGTATGTATTGGGAAGTAGGAGATAATATGAAAAGCAGGGAAAAAGGATAGAAACGAAAGAAGATGGCGTAGAACTAACTGCGGAGAAGATGAAGCAGCAACCCTATTAATGACGGAGTATTTATCAAAGTATAGTTTAGGGCACAAACTTTGGGCCTTTTTGATAAATGTTGGCCTAATATTGGGCTATTCATTTTTAATGTGTATAGATTACTTATTCATTATAATAGAAATTTTGAAATTTAATTTAAACCTCAATTGGTTTTCTCTTCGAACTTATTGTTACTTCACTTATGACTTATTTAACCCGACAAATAGTAATTTGAGAAACACGCCCACCCTGTTCACCGTAATTACATTTCTAAATTAAATGCTTGACCCACAGATGAATATGACATGTACAAAAATATCAAGTGATCATACACAGTATCTAAAATAAAATAATTGTAAAGATTGATGTACTATGCATTCACATAAGCAATTATAATCGTTTATATGAGAGATTAGATGGCACAAACAATATCTAAGAGCCTATAATTTATTCCGTGGAATATTCAAATGCAATTTTTTCGTTTTTTATATGTTGTTGTCTGCAGTAGAAGACAATATTAAGAAAGTTACCAATATTCATTTATGATTGTATAATTATTATATTTTTAATGATATAATTATATAATTTTTTTCTCTCTATGATTGTGAATTATTTTCGATTTATTTTAAATTGATAGCACCGAGTCTATTTAACTTGACTTTACAAGGTAGAAGAGTTGATTATGCATTAACTTCTGACAAAATTATGAATATATATATATATATATATATATATATATATAATTTTATTTTTTTTATTTTATCAATAGATATGTCATGACTCCGATAAAAAAAAAAATAGATATGTCATGACAATCCAATTGATTGATACATTGAGAAACAAAAAAGTTTAATTTTAATTTTAAAATCTGACTCTCCGAGTTGTTATTGATAACATATGATGCTCGGATCTACAGTTGTTGTTATGATGTATTATTACGTTAAAAATATTCCACAATTTTTGTTGAAATTGTGATTGGGATTGTGTGAGGACTGGTGTTTGCCCGGCTTCTTAATTTGATATAATCAAGCTCTAGAAAACCAAAGAAATTATTTATCAAATGCATCAAGTTAATTATAAATTACCAATTTAATAAAGCATGAAAAAAAAATATCTCAATAACAACAAAAATAATTACTCCATACAATGTACGTTCTTTTGATATTACATTTCCGAAAAGTAATAATGTTATTTTAAATATTATTATTTCCGAGCATCGCTCGGGTAAACGTTCTAGTATGTATCTAAAGCAAATGCAGTATTAAGATGTATTGAAGCTAATTAATTAGTAGAAATGAGTTGAGAGAGAGCTTTGAGAAGATTATCCTTGTTTAGTAGTGTCCATCTTCTATTGAAGGATATAATTGTTAATTGTGGTGGGTCGGCCTGGCTCGGCCCAAGTCCGCATGAGCCTGTATATATATAAACCCAATACAACCTAGAACCACCTATGAAATGAGCTTGATTTGGATTAGGATTTTGAAAACTATTTAGGTTTGATACAACCCAGAACTACATGCGAAGTGGGCCTAGCTAGGTTAGGTTGGATTGGGCATGGGTGAGTCGTCGTAGTTTTTTCTTGAAATTATTATTTGATCTTTTTTTTTTGTTAATCTTATCTCATATTTTGAAAAATAATACTATAATTTAGTATAGAATAAAGAGGAGTTGATAAATATAGCCAAGAGATAATGTGGGGAAATGATTATATTTTTTTCAAAGACTAAAGAATTGAAAGAGATTGATACAAACTTGGTTATGGGTTTAATTTCTACGTTTCATCTATGGAAATTATAAATCATTATAAATGTCAAGTGCTCCCTCCGTCACACTCTACCTGAGCCCACTTTTATTAATATGAGTCTATTATAATAATCAAATGGCTCAAATAAAACAGGACAGAGGAAGTACAAATTAAAAATATCTCGATTTGGAATGAGTTGTGCTTGATGTGG